>CAUZXS010005504.1:0-112500 GCA_963585895.1 Sepioteuthis lessoniana | reverse complement strand
AAATTAAATGTCTTTATTTCAGTTCGTGTTTCTGCGTGTCGGTAGCATGTTCTACAGAGAGGAATAGATTTTTTTAGAACAATAGAACATTTTTACCTGCTCATTTATTTTAGTGCATAAAGGAACACATTAAATATATATCAATTTAAAACTGAGTTATGTAGGACACAAGAATGTGTATTATTGGGTGACTTTTGAATACCCTCAAGAAAAATGTAGGTGTCCTGGGCATGACTCTAAATGGTATATGGTTGTAAGGTTCAATTTCTGATGGTATGGGAAATGTGGAATACCGCACCATTGGCATTACCTCCAGATCCACTCTGACCCGGTGTTTTAGTAAATGTTATGGTCTCATCTATTGGTAAAATATAACTGTTTGAAAAATATTTGGATTGAGAATTATCGGAATTAAACAGTAAAATATTACGATTAAAAATATTTTTGAGATATAAATATGAAGTAATTATTATTAGTAGTAATTTGAAACCGGGGGGGTGTCCTCGTAGTGTAATGGTTAAAGCGATGGACTGCGGAATCGTAGTAAGCGAGTTCGAATTCCAGTTGCGCTATTACGATCGCTTTCGGGCAAATACCCTTGGGAAAGGTATGAACCCCATTATCCTCCCAGCTATGGGTTAAATAGTACCACTACTTTTCTTCTACAAGAATTACTTTGGCATTAAATAACCAAAAAGAGTTGATATGCCATTAAACAAAGAAACCAAATCAAACTAATTTGAAACAATATAACTGTATTCAGACAAATGACTGCTATTAAATAGAAATAATTTATTAAAACCATACAATTATTCGTGTTAAAGAGGAATACATGTATCCATGCCCTTTATTGTCATCAATTGCAGGTCCACTTTGGTCCGTGCTATTAGCAACTGATAAGGTCCTATTAAATAGAACTAGGCCAGACTAGTAGCAACCGAGAAGGTCCAAAAAAATAGAACATTTTGACATTTAATCTGTGTAATTATACTAAATCGAATTGTTTGAAATAGAAGTGTTTGATCAAACAAATTAGTGATATTTAATGGAATTGTTTGTTATAAATATCAATAATTGGAACCATTTAACTTTGTTGTCGTATACTTAATCGATTTTTTAGCAATATAACTGTTTGGTTATTTAACTGTACGTAGCAACAAAATGTGTTTACAAATCATATATTTAATATATATGTAAAACAGGATTTAGCAATTGTTGATATTCCATAAAGCCAAACAAAACAAAACCAAACAAAACAAAACAAAACCAACTATATACATGCAATTATGAGAGAAATCTAATTGAGAGAATTTACAAGAAGATAGATTCTCTCAAATGACTGGAGTTTGGTGAGACGAAGAAATTAGTTCAGCTGCTGATCATGTCGTCCATTCCAGTTTTAATTAGCAATTCAATATAATGGTAAAAATGAGATGAGCGTCCTCACCAGCAATTTTAGGTTTTTCTTTAGAGCAGGATTCTGCATTTCATCAGAATATGGGGACGTCATTATCAAAACCGATACGCCACCTTAAGAGTGAGCTAAAAGCAAGGTTTCTTGGGTGAAAAAAATAAATAAATAAATGACAATAAAAATAACATGATTACGTTATCTAACAATTTTCTCAAACTTTCGACTCCTATTTAAACCCAGAAAAGTTTTCAGACGATTCTTCTCATTGAAAAATGACAACAAAACAAAACAAAAAATAACAATAAGCAGAGAAGAAACCATAGAAATAAAAGCTCACGTTATCGCCCATCAGTCGAACTTAAATTGATCAGAGGAAACCTTTCCTTGTTGCAGGTTGTGTTCGGAGCGAACGACTAACACAGAACACCGAACCTCAAGGGAATGGCACTCCTGCAACTTAGAAACTATGTTTTAGCTTCAGGGATATGGAATCAATCTTTTTGAACTGGCTGTTGATTTCTTTTAGTCAGCTTCAAAGTCAGATAGCGAATATTTCTTAAAAAGAAAATATAAGGTTGCATATTGGCGATAATATATATGTATATATATATATATATATATATATATATATATATATACATGCATATATATATATATATATATATATATATATATATATATATATATATTCTCATGTGTATGAGTGTGTGCACGCATTTATATTCACTCTATCACACACACGCGCGCGCACACACACACACACACATATATATATATATATATATATATATATATATATATTTAAAGAGAGGGAGGGAGAAACATTTGCAGAAAAAATGTATATTTGATACAAATATTTATATATATATATATATATATATAAAATCATCAGCATTATTTCACCCTGATATGATGGATTTTCTTCACTCTCGCCATCCGTCTCTATCATCCATCACTCTCCCAGTAGATAATCTAGACTGTATCATATGTCCCAACAGAACCGTTTTGTGTGAGTCTTTGCATGTCAGCTGACACCATCTCATTCATG
The DNA here is from genome assembly GCA_963585895.1 of Sepioteuthis lessoniana. Taxonomy (NCBI): domain Eukaryota; kingdom Metazoa; phylum Mollusca; class Cephalopoda; order Myopsida; family Loliginidae; genus Sepioteuthis; species Sepioteuthis lessoniana. The sequence continues at coordinate 110,038 of CAUZXS010005504.1, read as the reverse complement.
TACAGGTGTCTTTTAGAGAACGTAGGTTATGAGATCGTCCACACATGTTCAGCTTCGTCTCACATGCCTTGTTCATCTACGCTGGTTTATGAGATGGTAGATAAGTGGCAATACAGCAGCTTTTCTGTGGGATGCTGCTTCGAAGATTTCCTCAAAACAATACGTAGTGTTCTTGGTCTTTCTCATCCAGGCTTTTCACCATGCATTTCATTAACGTCAAGGTGGTGCATCTATAGAGTTGTATAAAGAAAGTCACAGCTGGGAAGAATTACCGTTTTATTTTATCAGAGGGATTAGATTTCTATATGATCAAAAGCGTGTCAATAACAATCTACACCGTCAATAGAAGTATGTTGATATCATTATCAATAGATGGTATATTGCTACCTAGGAAAGTGAACTGACGAACCAATTTCAGAATTTTGCCGCATAAAATAGAAATAGTTATTCGATGTTAACAAAATATGAAATCAGTTATAATCGAGTGATTTCCTGATTTTCTTTGTGTCTTGTAATTTCTTTTGGTGTATGTCATTAAGTTTAACAAATTTTAACTGATTCACATTATCAAACATATCAATTTCGAAAGATACACAATCAATATGTTGTCTTTCTTTTTAAAAGAGTAGATGACAGTGTTTTTTTTTATTGCATCATCACATGTCGAATAGTAAATTTCCAATCTCATGTGTTTAATTAGACTTTCTACTTCATCCCATACGATGATCTAATATTGGTTTCATTTGATTTGATATTTTTTGTAAAGTAATTGAGAGAAGCCTCTTCCATCGTTGGTGTCTTGCGTACATTTGAATTAGTAAGCTAGACAACAAGTCTAAGTATTAGAAGCTAATCTGTTATATAAAGATTGTAGAATAGCAAGTAAGAACATTTAGATAAAAATAGTCCTCGATGCTATAATAATAGAACGGGTATAAACCTAAAAATATCAGAGTTATAGACATAATAAAACTCTTAATTTTCTTTCATAGGTTTCTAGAATCTTCATATAGTCATGAAGTAGAAAAGGTCTGTCTTGCGACTTCGTATATATATATATATATATATATATATATATATATATATATATATATATATATATATATATATATATATTATTTTTATGTATATATATATACTTGATGGCATGGATACTTGTCTGTGATCAAATGTTTCATTCCGTCCTTTGACGGATATTATCCGGCAGAAGAAGAAAGGTTTTGGAGAAATCGAGAAAAATTGAAAAGATATTGTCATAAGAATGTTTTACTTTAGAAATGTCTTTAATTCTTTGTGTGTGTGTGTGTGTGTGTGTGTGTGTGTGTGTGTGTGTGTGTGTGTGTGTGTGTGTGTGTGTGTGTGTCTGTGTGTGTGTGATGTTCATGGCAGATATGAGGTTGTCTCATGAATGTATGTGTTAGCGATGTTTAACAAAAGGCAGCGGAAGTCAAGAGACGGTTGGGAATTTGGCCGAACATTTTTATTGTGTATAGTGATGGTTTTAGCTATGGGACAAAGTTATTATCATCACAGATTTATGAAGGAAATTCATTTTTAATTTGAAATGTAAGTATAATAGACGATATCGATGTTGTGTTTAAAACGTAAGAATAATATAGTTCTATTTGTCCCATAAATAAAAGCCGATCAGCTGCTACTACTAAGGGCCAGAGTGGAACTGGTAAAAATGGCAATGAACGGGTACTCTGCATTCCCTAAAGCTCCAGCATTAGAGATAACTACACTATTACATTGTTTAGTTAAGACTCTCATTGGTGGTGGGGTCTTACCCCTCAGCAGAAAAGCAGTTGGTGTATTTTACAACCCCAGCTGACTGGGCAAAATAAAACGATTATAATAACTATTATTAAATCCTTACTATTGAATATACATTTTAAGTAGTAGATAGAAATATTTGAAATCATATGGCTGCCTGCAAATTTTTTTTTTTACATATATTTATATTTTTTTACCAAAAATCGACATTCACTTATCCAGTTAGATAAACGAAAGCATCACTTTTTAACTTGCATTAAACATCTAATCTTTTCAGGTAAAGCATTATAAATTGCCATTTCACTCATTGCGTGTTTTTCACATCGGCGTTGACTGGTGTCTGAGAAGCAGCAAATCTCATCAGGTCACCAGGACACTTCTGAGTATTCTAGCCGATCTGGATGATCTCGTTTCTATTTGAACTATTAAAATATTAGGACTCTGTCATGTGCTACTTTTCCAAGCCACAGTGGACCTGGGAACGATGGCAATGAAGGGGTACTCAGCAGTCCCCAAACCTCCAGCATTACTGAAGCCTAACGATCAGATTGTTTAGAGTCATATCAAGGACACTTGTTGGTGCTGTGTTCTTACCCTTCTGCAGAGAAGCAGTCGATATATTTTGCAGCATCAGCTGACTAAGCAAAACGATATTAGTGCTATGCAAAATTCAAGCAGCAACGGTCACGATTTGAACTCCTGTCCATTTATTACGAAGATAACCAATTTACCAAGAAAAGAAAAATTGATGAAAAAAAAAAAAGAAAGTAGAAATGTAAAAAGATTGAACCTACACGAAATAAGCTATTAAATTCAAATTAAAGGTATGCCACCGGGCGTGGTTTAATAGTAAGAGAGCTAGAATGGCAAACCATGGTTTGGATTTCGATTCACATTGGGAGGCCTTTACTTCTGGTTTTGCACTAAATCAAAGCAAGTAAATGACAACTATAAAAGGATATAAAAGGGCTAAAGAAAGAACTTACAAAAAAGAAAAAAATGAATGCACAAAGAAAAGAGATAGAAAAATACAAGAGAAGAAATAGACAATAATCTACTTCATTCAGATTAAAAAAGAATAAATATTCAGTCCAGTCTTAATGTTATTTCATCACCCCTTGTATGTATGAAAGTTTGGATGGTCATTAAGAATGTGACGTGAGGAATTTTTATGCTGTACACACACACACACGCACACACACACACACACACACACACACACACATATATATATATATATATATATATATATATATATATATATATATATAAAAGAGAAAAACTATGCATAATGAATAACCACCTAAAAAACGGAGCCACAAAGAATATCGATTCAAAGGTTATTAGATGAATATTTGCAAAGAAGTCTGTATGGATATAAAAGGAAAGCAGGGAAAAAAATTAAATTCCAAAGAGAGAAATTAAATAAATTCAAAGGCGATTCAAATAAATTAAGCTATCAAACGTTATAAAAAATGTAATAAATCTAAAGGACGATGTACAAAAAGAAATGAAGAAAAATATTTAATACCAAGAGAAACCCATTTATATTTTGATTTATCCTCTTCTGATACAGAATGTACCACAAGGTTCTTCATTTCCATGTGTTTTGATAAAAGAGATGCAGGTCGATTAAGATGTAGATATCAAGGAAAAATATGAAACTTTAATGTTAGAATCATCGGGGGTTGTTTGGGTTGTCTGGTCCCTTATTCTCTAGCGACCATTTTTGGGGTGCTTTTTTATAGCTTTCGTTAAAAAAAAAAGCGGTAGCGAAATGTACACAAAGAAAACAGAACAATAAATAAAGTAACCATGAATTTAAAAATTTTAAAAATCTGTCGGATGACAAACAAATGAAAAATGAGAATCGGAAATGTAACAAATGAACAGCAACTTTCATTGAGTCCAGTTGCATTTAAAACAAAGAGGAACAAACAAACAGAAAGAAACCAGAAGAAAAAACAAACAAATAGGACTTAGAATAGAAAAAAGACAAAGAGAAACAAAACAAAAACAAACAGAAAAATTATAACAAAGAGAAAGTGTAGCAGGAAAATAAACACGGAGAAAACATAAAACAGAAAGAAAAAAATTGAAAAACAAAATAAATAGAAAGAAAAATAGAAGAGAGAGGCAAAAAGGAAAAAAGAGAAAGATTTGCAGAAAAAATGAACAGAAAAAAAATGAAAGAAAAAGGAACAACAAGAAAAAAAAGTGGAAGAGAAAGAAAAAGAGAAAAGGAACGAAATGAGAGAAATGACAAAAAGAGAAAGAAAAGACGAAAAATAAACAAAGAGAAAAGATAAAATACAAAAGAACCAAACAGAAAAGAAACAAACAGAAAAAAAATTGAAATAAAACCCAAATGGAAACAAAGAGAGAGGTAAAAAAATAGTAAGATAAAAACAAGATAGAAAAAAGAAAAAGGAAATGATAAACAAAACAAAGAAAAAGGAAAAATAGAAAAGAAATGCACTGAAAGAAATAAAGAGAAAGTAAAACAAAGAGAAAGAAAAACAGAAAAGAAACAAAGAGAAAAGATAAAATACAAAAGAAGCAAACAGAAAAGAAACAAACAGAAAAAAAAATGAAATAAAACCAGAATGGAAACAAAGAGAAAGGTAAAAAAATAGTAAGATAAAAACAGGATAGAAAAAAGAAAAAGGAAATGATAAACAAAACAAAGAAAACGAAAAATAGAAAAGAAATGCACTGAAAGAAATAAAGAGAAAGAAAAACAGAAAAGAAACAAAGAGAAAGAAAAACAGAAAAGAAACAAAGAGAAAAGAAGTAGAAACAAAACTAGAATTAAAACAAAGAGAAAGAAAAAATAGAGAGAGATAGAAAAAAACAGTTAAGGAAAAAGAATAGAAAGAGATTTAAAAAACCAAGAGAAAGAAAAATAGAAAAAATGCATTGTGCGTGAGTGAAAAGAGAAATGCATTGGGCGTGAGTGAAAAGAAAGAAATAGAAATTAAACCAGAACATAAACAAAAAAAAGCCAACAATCACAAAGAGAGGAAATAAACAGAAAAGAAAAAGAAAAAGAAAGTAATAAAAGAAACAAAGAGAAAGAAAAACAAAAAAAGAAACAAAGATAAAATAAGAAGAAATAAAACCTAAACAGAAACAAATAGAAAGCAAAAAATAGTGAGGAATAAAAACAGAAAAGAAAAAAGAAAAAGTATGTGATAAAAGAACCAGTGAGAAAGAAAAATAGAAAAGAAATGAGTTGAGAGAAACGAAGAGAAAGAAAAACAGAAAAGAAACAAAGAGAAAGTAAAACAAAAAAAGAAACAAAGAGAAATCAAAAGGATGAAAAAAAGCAAATGGAAATGAAAATGTGAAAAAAAAAGAAAAAAAGGGGACAACGAAAGCCAAAATGAACATCAAAGAAGGAAAAGAAAAGATGATAGGAAGAAAAAGAAATTACAAATATAAAGTCAATGTTTAAAAAAAAAAAATAAGTGTATACTTTAAACGAGTCAATAACATCACCGACAAGAGACAAACAACATATCCAACACACACACACACACACGCGCGTGCGCGCGCACACACACACACACACACGTAAAAATATATACACATTTGCGAAAAAAATATTTTCCAGAGATATGGGATAAACGAAAGGTAGAGTGCATGAGTGAAAAAAGAAAGTGTTATTTTGATTTCCAGTTTAGTCTTCTTTCTTTGATCTGTGACTCTTCGGTCGAGTAACGACTTTAAGACGCCAAGCTTTTCTTCTGAAATGTCAAATTCAGATTTTTGACTTCACCATTGTTTTTGTATTGACAGAAGTCTCACTCCAAAAAGAGTTTATTTCTTATGAAATCATAATACATCTCATTCTTCTCTGTCAGCTTCTGTCTATATTGGAATAAAAATGTAAATAGAATACTATGTAAAGATGTAAGTAAAGTTGTATTTATACGTATATTTGTAAAAGTGAATATAAACTTATATATATATATATATATATATATGTGTGTGTATGTGTGTGTGTGTGTGCCTCTGTGTGTGTGTGTGTGTGTGTGTGTGTCTGTGTGTGTGTGTGTGATCAATTCAAAATATACCAATCAATATCGGATCTATGATAGCAAATAACATCCGTATCTCATAAAATATCAGTTACAGTCAACGGCAACAGATATTGAAGAGTTGCAAGCCCAATGTTGGATATACTGTCAGTCTGCCTTAAATGACGTCATTGTGGTTGAATGCTATTATTTGTTGTTTTTGTTCTTTTTAAAGATTTACTCAGGTCCTTAACTTGTTTCTTATACTGACAATATTTCGGTCGTTTTGCGCTCAGTGCTTCTTCGGGTATCTACCACAATTTGTCGAACTGGAGATACAGTTGACATGATTATAATAGGAACGGGATCTGGTACCTAGGAGACGTGTTCAAATTCCTGAAATGCTTGTTGGCGTTAATTCTGCATAAATCCTCTTGTTATCAGTAAAATAGTGAGTTATCATCATCATCGTCATCATCATCATCATCATGTCGTACTACTAGCACAGATTTCTCTGACCTTCTCTCGCCACCCGTTCCTATCATCCTTCGCTCCTGGGAGGTCCTTCAGGCTACATCCTATATTGGCACAGAGCTATTGTATTTAGGTTCTATCTAGTCGTCCAACATTTGATCGTGAATGTGCAGGGGTCGGAAAGAGTATTTCACTTATAAGTTCTTCCTTACATCTCCAGCAGTGTCCTGGTTCGTCTAACTTGGATAGTTTTCGTGATGGGTGGTAGGAGGCCGTACAGCTGCCGTTTTGTAAAGTGTTGCCTCCAGGACTTGTTCAATATTTTTCGCAGCATTCTTCAGTAATTGCCATCAAGCTTTTTCTCTATACATTTAGTTATCGTACATGTGGTGTATCAATATAACAGAATCGACACAACGGTGGCGTGGAAAAAAAATGCGTTTTATTCGATCAGTCAGGTCTGACTTCCATATGACCAAGAGCCTATCGATAGCTGGCCATACTTTTGCGATTTGCGTGTTGATGTAATTTCTCAGTTGATGCAACCCTGTTTCCGAGGTAGATGAACTTGTCCACTAGTTTCAGAGGACCGCCCTTTAGTGTGAAGATGATGCTTCTCTGATTAAAGCACATATATTCAGTTTTGTCTGTGTTGACATGGAGGCCTATGCCACCTGCCGCACGTTTAAGGCTAAGTAGCTAGGATTTAGCTTGGATTGGTGAATTTGCAAGAAGCGTAGTACGCGTCCGTGGTAGTTTTTGCGGGAGAGCACCATGAGTAAGCTATAATGTGATTTAATGTTTGTGAGTAAACAACCTGGAAGAAGATTATGTCATTTCAAGATGATACATATGTACACACACACAAGTGTTCGTGGTTTAATGGTTACAGTTGTAGGGAACGGACATGCCAACTTGAGTTCACATCCAGGACCTGACTGGTTGCATTTCACGAAGCGCTTATAACCTTCGAAAATGTATGAATATAATTATTTTTTCTCAAGTTATAACTAACTCGTGAGGAAGATTGGGCCCTTAAACCTTGGTATGAGCTGTAAACTAATGAATTAAATAAAAAAATAACCAAAACGGAGGTTGGAAATGAAATGGAAATCTTTATAACAGCAACAAAATACAATACTCCTGTAATATACAAACTTAGCTGGCGACGATGAACTAAGCAGATTCAATACAGTTGCATGATAACATCAGCAAAGGGGTTTCACAGGAAAGAGAAATATGTAATTTGTTGCCAGTGGATAGAATGACAGATATTTCCGTTCGCAGATAAGATCAACAGATTACCGGAAAAAATCGGAAGTATGAAAGTTCCTATAACCAGCCATAAACAGATAATACATGGGACTTGAAAGACTATATAAAGTCTGTAATTTTGGACTGAAGACAGAGATCCGCAAGAGAGACCTGCTGGTCACTCAAGCAAACCTTTCAGTTACCCCCGTGTATTTTCTCCGCCGTCGCTCTACTATCACAAAAGGGTCTCCGCCACAGAAAAAAGATATGTGCGAACTCTCTCAGACTGTATTCCTACTTCACACAAACGTCACCGTCGAAGAATAAAAATATAAATTATATTTTTATATATCTACGAGTTTTTCGCTGTTTGTCAAGTGGTTCAATATACGACATTCGCAACGGCGTAAAGATGATATCCATTTATGTTCATTGGTAGTATTTAGAACATATGGTAATATGTAGGTGAATGAAAAATCTTAATTAAAACATGTTAAACTGACCTTGTGTCACATCCTGCACATGTAGATGTGGTAGGTATATATACACACACACACACGCACAAATACACTCAAAGTTACATAGACACACTCATATATACCTACATGCATACACACTCACACGCACGTACACATATGCATACACTCAAATACAAACGTATACTTACTCTCACTCACAGAGACATACACACCCACTCATATACGGAAATATGCACTCACACTCGTATACACAGTTCGATAAAATTACATACATATACTCACAATATGCATTCATTCACAGATGCATACACTCACAAGCAGATACACAAACGCAGATATATTCCCTAATTGTTAGTATACATATATTCTAATCTGTTGTAAACCATTTTATGAACAAAAAAAAAAAAAGGATAACACGAGCTGAGAGAGTTTAGTTGTTTGTTCGCTTTGTTTTACTGTGTATCAACCCTTTTCAGCTTATTTAACGCTGAAATAAGTCATTTTGATGAAAGTTTTAAACAATTCAGTTTATCATAAGTACAGTTTTGTTTACACACAATTAAATGTCAAAACAGTTCTATTAAAAACAATTCAATTTAGCATAAGAAATCAGTCTTTTGTTTATATACAGTTAAAAGAAAAAAACGTTAGTTTAAAACAATACAGTTCAGCGTAATTATAGTTTAGTACTATTTGACCCATAAAAAGGACCCTATCAGGTGCTACCACGCAGGGTCAGAGTGGACCTGAGAGCGATGGTAATGAAGGATTACTCAGCATTCCCCCAAACTCCAGCATTTCGGAAGCCTCGCCATCAGATTGTTTAGCGTCATATGCAGGACACTCATTGGGAGAGTCGTAATCCTTTGCAGAGATACACTCGGTTATTCAAGAGCCCCATCACACTGGGCAGCGCTGAAAGAGGGAAAATTTTAATAATTTAATTTCCTTTTCTTTCGCGCTGATATCAATATAAATATTAGATGGGTAGAATTGGAAGATGAATTTACTAGGAAACTACATACTGAAACAGGAATTGGCTTATCACTACCATTTTGGTATTTTGTTGTTCTAATCCCAAGAATTATTTCCAACTCAGCCTGACCAACAATATGGAACAAATCAGTTCTCGTGGGTGAAAGTATTCGGATCGATATTTTACCAGTTACCACAGTCACTTGAAGAAGCACAGCTAAACGGCTGAAACGTTGTCAGTATACTAAGTAAAAGAAGGGCAAGATAATTTTACGCATATATATATATATATATATATATATATATATATATATATATATATATATATTATAAAATAAATTGTCTGACAGGCTAAGTGAAGAAAAAATAAGTTATACTGAGATGGAATAAGGCAGTATTTTTTTTTAATTTAAAGATGAGGAGAAAATACAGAACAAAGTAAAGGACGACTACCTATGACAGCCAGACGTTGCGAAACATCTGAGAAAAAAAGCAACAATCAATGATTCTGATAAGAAATCAAATACTTGCTGTAAAAAAGAAAGAAAAATGATTTCCTGTTGAATATGGAGCACCAACGAGATGAATTACAGACGAAATCACCTTCGCAGATGACACTTATAAAAGGAAATGGAATCATCACTAACACTAATACAAACCAAATGTATTTGAACTAACTACATAAAAAATGGCTTTGAACAGCAAAATAACAAACGCCATCAACAAATAGTCACAGGACCAGAATGTCATGTTTTACCATAAATGAATGTATTAAATTACTTCAATAAATAAATAAATAAATAAAAACTGGATTCATTAATAATCATGCAAAAAAGAAATAATGTTTTCAGACACTTTTATTGAAGTATAGAAGCAATGAAAGTGAATATTATCTGTTTCTGATGAAGTATAGCGAAGCAAGGAGTTACATTTAAAGATCAACCCAAGAAAATAAAACACTGAAGTTTAATTGTCTTTAATTGAAATCATTTTGAGATGAGGCTTCTTAATCTGAGAATTAATTTTTTATTCATTGCGGACTTTTTGTCCAATCCGAGGTCGCGGTAAATCACGTTAAGAAGGCCAGAGGTGAAAAATTGGCCGAAACGTAGTGAAAGAAGAAACAACACAAAAACTACCAAGATGAGGACAAAAAGTCCGCAATAAATAAAAAATTAATTCTCACAATGAAGTTTTTTTGGGTTTTTTAAAATCATCTCGGTGGAAGAAAAAAGTACTGAAAAAAAAAGGAGATGATCAATAATTGAAATTTTGATTCGAATGTACAATAATGCGCTTAATGTAGCGGTTATTTTTGTTAAAAATGGAATCGGTAACCCAAGATGCGATTCTGGATGAAGCTCTTTGCGTTTCAAATTGTGGTGGTTCCCTCGCGAAAGACATAAACCCATGCCTCCATGTAATATAATGGCCGTGGGATTTCGTTTCATGCCTTTGGGTTTAGTTAGGCTGAGAAACTTTCGGTTCAGTGCATGGGTTACTTAGGCGCAACATTAAAACAGGTGTTCCTGCGCGCGCGGGCGGAGCGGACGTGTCACTCAGAGATGTCACGATAGCCTGAGATGGGAAACAGGGCTAGCAAGTGCAAATGACGTCACGAGTCGAAAGCACGCGGAGGATTTTTGGAATTTATGTATGTGAATTATTTAATTATTGTATAATTAACAGTATTTAAATTATTTAAACCACCAAAAGATCATGTTATCCAAATTAGTTTTGTTTTGTGAATTTGATATAAAAACATGATTCATTCATTGAAATTTCACCAACACTACAGACGTTCCTAAAGACAGCGCTAGATTAACTTAAAAAGCAGAATGTTGACATAAGATTAACAGAAACGAGTTGTCCTTTTAGAAAATGATATAATAAATAAATTGCTTAAAGAGTATCTTCTGCGTCCGGTATTAAACATGGAGGGTGAAATGGGAACATTCTACCGGTATATTGAATAATTTGTTTGGTTCTAAAATCGCTGAACGTTATTGACTTCGACAGAAGTTTTAAGCATACGGTGCTAAAAACGTTGTAACTATAAAAACAATAGAGATGAAGACACCAATAAAATTTTGGATATGTACCTCTTAATATCCTTGGAACATACCATTACATTTCATATGATCAGTTCATCAGAGCAAAGTTGGTAGGGAAACAGGGGTTGCTATATTGTGAAGCAGAATTGGCCAAGGAAAAATGATGAAAAATATATTGGTCGAATTAACTTACCTCTTGAAAAAGATGTGTAATAGAATACATCATTTCTGTCTTTCAAAGGTATAGAGAGATTAGAACCTCTCTCTCTCTCTCTCTCTCTCTCTCTCTCTCTCTCACAGGCACACACACATGCACACACACACACACACACACACACACATATATATATATATATATATGCACACACAAATGTATTCATGGCGAAACATCTTATAATAATAAATATTTGTGTTAAGTATTTTAAAACTGAACTGAGTGATTGACATTGACATTTACTTAATTACATCAAATGTTTATAATACTAATTCATTTCATTTTTCTCTCTGTCCTTCTGTATATCTATCTGTCTGTCTATCTCTCTCTCTCAGACTCCCTCTCTCTTTCTCTCTCTCTCTCTATCTATATATCTCTCTATAAGTCTTTGGACACACAGACATAAATATGTATTAAACCAAACCATTTGGAAAAAGCAGGAAGTGACTTAAGGTTAATATTTAAGCGGTGTTTAACATGTTTGAATTCAGGATTTTTATTTTTGAATGGTTTCTATACCAAGTTTAAATTGTACTACATTCTTATAGCAATGGGACCATAGTTGGATTTATACTTTTTCAAAGAACAATAACAGTATGTGAAATCCAGTCCCGTCTATGATTCGAAGTCTTTTTATTGTGTCCCTTTCAGACAACAAAAACCATTGCATGACAAGCCTACACACACACACACACACACACACACATACACACACACACACACATATATATATATATATATATATATATATATGTGTGTGTGTATATAATTAGTAAGAGAATAGTTTATTGGTAATATCATTTTGAAACAATCCAGAGTTCATTAGTTTGTATACAGTTAAAAATATAGCAAATTATAGAATAGTCCTTTATGACCCAGTGATAAGACCCTAACAAGTAATACTTTAATGGATCAGAGTGGACCTGGCAGTAATGGAAATTAAAGGATACTTGACATTCCCCAAAGCTCCAGCTCTGAAGCCTTTCCATCAGAAGGTTTAATTTAAAACCAAAGACACTTCTTGGAGAGGTCATACCTTAAAGTAAAGGTGAAGTCGGCGTATTCTGGTGGCAAAGTATAACACGGAAAGTGATAAGGACGGATGAAGCTCAGCAAAAGCTGATTGCAAGAAAAGTTATAGATGTGTGAGTCTTGTCTATGGAAGTGGCAATAAGCACAATTTGGAGAACATGACCCGAAGGTTTGCATTTCAGATGAGAAATCAACAATAAACCAAAAGCATTGAAAAGCAAGATTAAGTTGCTCAAACCGATATGAATTATGGGAAGCTGATATTAGGAATAAAATCACATTCAGTGATAAAACTACGATGGATCTGCAAGTTAATATACGAGAATATGTCGAAAGTTTTACTGGAAACGAGACAGTATACGTTACTCGTCGAAAACACTGAAGTTTGAGGGTGAGGGTCCGATGATTTTGTGACAGAAAAACTGATGATTCAAGAAAGTTAGTTAAAATTGAAGGTAGCTAGAAGAGTGCCAATTAAATCCGGTTGGTGGAGGAGTGTTTGACTGTAAAAATGGATGAAAGTGAGATGTATTGGCTAAGAGATCAGTATGTACAAGATCACGAGCAATAAAACAATTTAACTTTTAAAGTTGTTACTGAATGAAAAAATAGGCCAGCTTTGATTATTGACTTCAATATCATCAAACAAATAAAGTGAATCAATCCAAACAAACAAATTGTGGGAGCTCATACATTGAAAATGGTGAAGGGTTACTGCTCATCCCTTGTCAAGTGTATTGAACGAATTATTATAGCCAAAGAAAGCATGTGACTTTGTGAAATTAACATGTTTTTAACACATTGTGACAATGTATGTTTTTTGTTTAGTTTGGTCTATTTCTTTAATGGCCTACGTTCAGGAATTATTTTATGTCAAAGCCATCCTTGTAGAAAAGTAGTGATACCATTTAAGAATATTTGTACTATTAAAGAGTTTATACCATCCCCACGGGTATTGGTTCAAAAGTAAGCGCAAGGGCGAGATTGAAGTGTGAACTCGTTTTTTGCGAGATAATAGCCCAGCTCTCTAGCCTTTACACCGCGTGGAGTCTCCTTAATTTCTGTTTATTGGAAGCATCATATCAGGCTAAATTTGTTTGAGGTGACCAAAAATAATTGCATCTATTATAATATTATAATCAAGTATGGAAATGATTCAAATAGAAACAATATTTCATCTGTAGAAAATGAGATGCGAAATATCCACGTATAAATTGACAATTATTAGAAAATATCAATTGTGGAATGCTTGCAAAGGGCTTTCACGGAACAATTTCTCTCTCTCTCTCTCACTCTATATATATATATATATATATAGAGAGAGAGAGAGAAAGATAAGGGTCGCTGAAAAGTGTTCCAAAATCCACCCAGAAATAAGACCCATAGCTGAAAATATTTACAGTGGAAACATACAACTAACTCTTGTAAAAGTAGAGAAACTAATTTCAAATTACTGTCTTAATCTCTGTGCAGGTGAGCTCTATACAAAACCGAGAGGCGTCAAGAAATCTAAAATCGGGTTAAGGTTTTTAAATGATGGAATCTATATTTTTTCATGTTTTTCTTTGATTAAATTGTTCAGACACTTCGTGTTTGCATATACTATCTATGATCCATTTAAGTCGATTGACTTCTGAATGAAAGGAATTCAGGATAGCAGCGTATTTTCCCCTAGCATTGACGAGTCATATGCATTTATATTGATAGTAGCGAGGAAAATAAGTAGAAAGGCAATTTACGGGATAAAACGAAATTAAAATGTTAACTGGGAAAATTTGTGTGTAAAGTATTAAAGGTATTTTAGAATGCAGCTGTTATATACGAAGTTGATTTTTTAAAGAAAGATTTTAATAAGTTAGTGGTTGAAATAAGTTGGGAAAATAGGTCGCTTTTCTGAATTCATTTCATCCAGACGTAAAATCGATTAATAAGAAGATTTAAAAAGTAAAAAATACGCAGACACGAATTGTCTACCCTGTTTTAGCAGACATGTTTAAAAGAAGAAAATGTAGAATGCATACATGTTTGAAAAATGTAAATGTTACTATGCTGAAATTTTAAGGGAGTTCAGGAGAGATTCCGTCGGAAGAGGCCGGCACACTTCAAATCGGGTCTGTGACATTTCAATCAAGATAATGCACCAGTCCTCAACTCCATCTTTGTCCCGCACTATTTGACCAAAATGGGCATTAACACAGTTCCTCACCCTCCCTATAGTCCAGATCTTGACGAAGGTCATTTACACGCTCACACTAGGGGACTTCCATGGGGCCCTCCAAAGATTTTGGAACGGTATAAGAAGTGCATTGCAGCCGGAGGAGATTACTTCGAAGGAGACTAGAGTTTCATGTGTGTACTATCATTAAAAGTGCCCATACGAAAAACGTCTGGAAACATATTTAATTATCCTCGTATATATATATATATATATATATATATATATATACAGTGTGTGTGTGTGTGTGTGTGAGAGAGAGAGAGAGAGAGAGATTTGTATTAGTCTCTCTCTGTGTCTCTGTGTCTCTGTCTCTCTCTCTCTTTATATATATATATATATAAGAGAGAGTGAGAGGGAATGATAGATAGACTAATGTAAATTATACTGATCTAATCATAATCTTTGAAGACTATTCGACATTTTTTTTCTGAAAAGAATCTGAATTTCAACCCTGCATTTGTACACTATTTCAAAGAACTTGCGACACACTGTAATCATTGTGATGGGAAAAAGGATTTGTTTTTTACGGTATAGTTGATCAATGTCCTTTAATTTAGGAGTAATTTTAAAAATCGATATCTACTTTCATGTTTCTTTGCATGTCAACGTATTATATTCAGTTTACATTGGATGTGCAACCAATATATTTTTCTTTCATTCCCTATGAAATATATATATATATATACGTGTGTGTGTGTGTGTGTGTCTGCACCTGCTCCACCGCTACGACCTGGATGCTGCACAGAGTAATTTAAGCAGAATTTAACAGGTTTGAATTCAGAGTTTACCTTCCTCCAGAAAGCTTTCCATACCAAGTTGGAAAAGCTTAGTCTGCCATACTATTTAATCATAGCTGGGATAGGGCCGAATAATTGGATTTTTAAATTTCCCAAAGTTATTAGCTCTATGTGAAATGCAGTCAAGCACAGGATTTGAACATTAGCCGTCGTGCGCATTTCCTTCGACGAGAATGACATGAATGTATGACTAGCATAGGCATGGACAGCCATCGATAGGCTATCGGTCATTTGGAAGTCAGTTTTTTTCAAGCAGCGGTAGTATCGATATTGCTATATAGATGCACCACATGGACACTAAGTAAATGTTCGGAAAAAAAGCTTGACGGCGATTACACAAAAATGCTGCTAGCCATTTGAACCAGTCCTGGAGACAACACCGAACAAAAGAGCAGCTGTATGGCCACCTACCACCCATCACGAAAACTATCCAAATTAGACTAACTAGGTATGCGGGAAACTGCTGGAGAAGTAAGGACGAGCTTATAAACGATGTACTCCGATGGATCCATGGAAATGGACGAGGAAAGGTTGGATGATCCGCTATAAACTACATACAACAGCTTTGTGCCGGTACAGGATGTCGCCTGGAGGACCTCCCGGAATGATGGACGATAGGAACGAATGGCGAGACAGGGTCAAGGAGATCCATGCTTGTAGCGTGACATGATGATCATGAAATCGTTATGGTAAAAGATGTGCTCGTCTAAATTTCAGAAATGATAAATGTTTGCCAATTTTTTTTCTTGATGTGTATTTCATAACTGTGTTACTTGTTGCGAGCTGAAATCCGAATGAAATTTTCTTTTTTCAATGTAACAAAAATGCTATTTGACCCATCATTCAGTATGTTTCATTATACACAGACACGCGCGTGAATACACACACGAACACACACATATACGGTCACACACTCGAACCAATTTATATATATATATATATATATATATTAAGTCTAGTGGGTAGAGTGTTCGCCAATGGTCCGGGAGACCTTGGTTCCATCCCAGATCGTGTCATACCAAAGACTTTAAGAATGGTACTTGATACCTCCTTGCTTAACACTCAGCAATATAAGGTACGTATCAAGGGTAAAGTGGAGCAATCCTGGGAAAGGAGTAGCGCCTTCCCCTCCGTCTCGGTGTAGTAGCAATGGAAAAGGGAGCCTTATGTTTGCCCTCAACTATGGTTGCGAACTTTACTTACTTACGTGTCTAAGGTACCACGTGAATTTTTAATGTTAACTGCACAATATCTGGGTGAACAATGCAGATCACAGTCTCACATACGCTCACCACATTCACAGACGCACACACACACATACATATATATATATATATATATATATATATATATATATATATATATATATATATATATATATATATATATATATTTAAAGGCAGGTTATATATATGTGTGTGTGTGTGTGTGTGTGTCTGTGTGTGAGTGAGAGAGAGAGAGAGAAAGAGAAAGAGAGAGAGAGAGAGAGAGAGTGTGTGTGTGTGTGTGTGTGTGTGTGTGTGTGTGTGTGTGTGTGTGTGTGTGTGTTCGTGCGCCCTCATGGAAGACTTTATTCTATTGATAATTATGGGAAATATCTAGCAGCATGATGTAACATTATATTTACATGTATCTGCAGTTTAGAGAAGATTGCCTTCTGGGTTATTGAAGATTTCTTTGCAATCTTAATGCTACGATCGTTACTACATTTTCATTAAAATTTTATCATCGATTATTTAAACTCCTTGAACTTGGAAGATTTCAGCGCTTTAGGCAGGATATGGAATTTATTGAATATTAAAATCGAAATAGAACTACATAGGAAAATTCATCAACGTAGCTTCTACTATGGTTGCCAGAGAATTTTTAATCAACATAAAATAAGCAAACAGCAAATTAAAAGAAGAAATTAATAGAAAGTTGAAAAAAGCTTGTGAAAATGTTTTCGTGATATAAATGTTGAAATGAAAGAACTGTGTTAAACCTAAAAAATGCTATTCACAGTCATAATCTAATGCAATTATTAAGAAGTTAATGAGCCCCTTCACAAAGACAACAAAAAAGTGTCGTAAAGTAGTGAATAACACTGTCGTCAACCAAAACTCAACTACAGTTTTCCGATAGAATCACGCTGGTCACTTTCAAATTTGAGCATTAGGCTGATAAAACAGTTTCTAAGCCGTATCCATTTCCATTCTCTATTTCAGTCTCTCTCTCTCTCTCTCTCTCACACACACACACACACACACACACATATATATATATATATATATATATATATATATATATATATATATATATATTACAATATCTAATTATTTTTAAGGATGATATTCTACTGTATTTCATTTCAATGGGATACAACATTGACTTGAAAATCTACGTTGGCCGAAACGTGATGGACAAACAGGGTAATAGTGATTGTTCCCCAATTAAGAATTTAAAGCATAATTACTTAGTTTAGTTAGCTAAATTAAATTCAGAGTTTTCTTTCTCGTACATATATTTCCATACCAAGTTTTATATATATATATATATATATATATATGTTGCATTCAATAAGTTTCCTTCCTTTTTTTGTACACGCATTTAAAATTGTCGTAGAGGATTGAAAAATCAGTAGGTTATCCCTATAAATCTTATGAGATGACGGAGCAATTTTTATGGCTTCAGCTTCAAATGAACAGCTACAGCAGGAATTGTGATACACCCTCCTAAAGCAGGATTGTCACAGCAGGCGAATTTCAAAAATGCAATCTGGACGTGAGGACATTATAAAAGAACTATATGCAATAAGATTATATCTTAAACTTGGAAAAAATGCCACAGAAACCTATGGAATGCTTCAGGCTGCTTATGGACAATCTTGCATGAATCGAGCATCAGTTATTGAGTGGCATAAGAGATTCAAGGTAGGCAGGGAGTCAGTGGGGATGATGAGAGGTGTGGGAGGAGTAAGGAAGTCAATAGACCAAAGTTGATTGGCCAAAAGGGTTAGGGTTAGGGTTACTATGTGTGGTTTTATGTGAGTTCAGAATGAGATTCCTTCAGAAGAGGTCAGCACTCTTCAAATCGTGTCAGTGGCATTTCCACTAGAACAATGCACCAGTCCACAACTCCATCCTTGTCACAATCTATGTGACCAAGATGGGCATCAAGACAGTTCCTCACCCTCCCTATAGTCCAGAACTTGCTCCCTGTAACGTTTGATTATTCCCTAAGCTCATCAGGGGCTGTCATTATGAGACATTTGAGGATATGAAAGAGGCTCTGACGAAGGTCATTGACACGCTCACACAAGAGTACTTCCATGGGGCCTTCCAGAAGTTGTTGCAACGGTACAAGAAGTGCATTGCAGCCGGAGGAGATTACTTCGAAGGGGACTAGAGTTTCATGTGTTTACTATCAATAAAAATGCCCATACGAAAAAAGTCTCGAAACATATTTAATGATAATCGTAACTTCATATTTCCAACTGAAATAGCGTTAACAACAAAGAATCCAGATATTGTCATTTGGTCCGTTAAAGCAAAAAATTTTTTTCGTTATTGAGTTAACGGTCCCTTATGAAGAAAATTTCGACTGGGCACATCAGCGTAAGTTGTAAAAATATAAAGATCTGCAAGAAGAATATTTCAGAAATGGCTGGATAACGAATGTATTTCCTATCGAAGTCGGATGCAGAGGTTCTATTGCCAACTCAACCTCCGTTTTCGTAACTAATCTTGGATTTCCTCCATCGGACAAGAGAAAGTACATGGAAAAGATCCAAGATAAGGCTCTAACTGCATCGGCATGGATCTGGCAATCCCACAGAGCGACAACAATCTGACAAAGTCCGGTGGTGTCGTGAGATAATGCTGGGGCGCTCTGGGTTAGTGGTAATGATGCTTCGGTCCCGAAACCATGCTTGAACCTAGAGTCTTCATCTGATGAAGGCTTTGTTAGAAACAATGCTGTTGTATAAACATCAGTTATTATATGATACCTACTATATATATATATATATATATATATATATATATATATATATATATATATATATATATATATAATGAAGATGATTCTTCCATCGAACTCACAAGAACAACTATTTAACGTGGGTTTTATAGGGTTCGGACATATTCATATGTTGAATTGTAACATTTTAAGATACGTAGGCACTACATATGCATTATTATAACTATACCTAAAAGGAAGATAATTGTCTGAATAGATAAATATCTAATTATTCTTCACTGCTTTTATTCAGAAACAATTTCAGCCTTAACCTGATGGAAAATATGACCTCCAAAGCTGAACTTAATATTGGATGATATAGAGGACATTAGAAACTATAACATCGTGGTTTTATTTTCTATCATAAAAGAAGTTCGATGACTAAAAGTGCATTCATGGTACATACACAGAGTTCCTGTGACATAGTGGCTAACAGGCACGACTCGGATTTCGCAGAAATCGTGTTCGAACTCAAATCATGTTATTAGGTTCCCTTTTGGACTTATAGCCTCGGTAATGCTTTGAAATCCCTCATCACTCTTTAGAATTGAATAATCGCAAATACGTTTATGCCATTATACAAACAAAACAAACTAAACAATGATTCATAAATCTTTATTTCAATCTCAAAACACTTTGAACCGACCTTGTCAATTTCAAAGGTTGCTTTTTGTACCGAAGATATTAATTTTGTTGCTCTATGTATTAACCAAACCCCCATGTCAGAGGCAGTATGCGAAAAAAGATCAATTTTTAAGGGGAGTACAGTTAGTTGAGAGGAAAAATTGTTCTTATTCTGATCCGTTTGCCGTACTAAGGTTAATGAGCCCAGTTTACTTACTATTTACCCATAAATCAAGCTATGGATTTGGGCACCTCTGGTGGTGTAACGGTTAGAAAGCTAGACTAGCAGACCTACACGAGTGAGTTCGAGTCTCATTGGGCGCCCCATTCATTCGGCCTTGTGCCACATCAAAGCAAAGCGCTTTGTAAATTACATAAATCAAAGCTATGGATTCATGCCTTTCCAAAGAAAATTGATTTGAAGAGAAACGCAAATAGCCTCGCACAGTACTTGAATACGATTCACACTGACCATTTCGTAAGAAAATAACCATTATATAACACAGCTTCTTTTATATTTTGTTGTTATTTTATAGCAATCCCGTGATCGTTACACTGATTTCATTTGTTTTGACAAACCTATTTTATAATCTTCTTGATTTATTTAACACATACAGAATATCAGTTAAATGATTAAATAAATAAATGTGAGAGGGAAATCAAAATTCAGAGAGGACACTCGAAATAACTGAATGTAAACATTCTTGTACGTGTCACCTTATCATAGAACGTTATTAAAAGAGAAATGTCGTATTGTTCGGCAAGTGCATTGCTCCTGAGTCAACGATATTTTGTGGTAATCAGCCCTCAAGTTTAACTTACGATTGACGTTAATTTCGGGCAACGGACAACATACAACCAAACAGAGTTTGAAAACATTATATTAAACTTATTCCCAGGAAGAGGCAGTTAAGTAATAGTTGTTCACTGAAACGTGAGCAGGTTTCAAAAAACATTTTTTTTTTGTTATTTTTTACACTGATATTATCAAATTCTACACGTGCTTTTACAATAAGTTATTACTTTCTGTCATTTTATTGGTATATCTTGAGTTAAAACGATTCAATTTACGAAGAAAACTGTATGGATTCTCAAACCGATCAAGTTACCTGAGAGAAAAGGAATAAAGGGAAAACATCGAAATTTAAATGGATTTTCACACCAGTGTCGAAATCAAGTATACTATTGCTAGAGAGGTGTGTATTTTTCTTAGTCGATGTTTCTGCTCATAAAAGAAAACAAAGAGAAAAGGAGGATGTATACACTCTGGATCCATAAATGTTGACATATACTGAAGATTAATCGGAAAATTAAAATTATCCTAACATTGAGGAATGAGTCGAATATCCTTATACCGAGTAGGAAAAGTCGAAGATCCTAACGAAGAGGAAGGATTCGAATACTCTAACTCAGGTGGAATCGAAGAACCTTACGAAAAGAGATAAGATGAGTAGAAAATACGTACATGGAAGTATAAGGAGTGGAATATCCTCAAAAAAGTTGGAGGAGTCGGATATAAGTGAGAAGAGATAAGAAAATTCGGAAATCTTTCCGATGAGGTAAAAGGAGTTGAACGTCTTAATACAAAGGTAGAAATCAAAAACACTTAATAAGATACATGGAAATTTGAATATATTTATGAAGAAGAGTGATGAGTGGAGGGTCTTTAAGAGTAAGAGTGGGAGATACATACATGCGAATAGGTAGAAAACGAAGATCCCTACAAAGAGACTGGAGCGAAAGGCTCATCTTGGATATAGGAAGAGAAGATACCAAGAGGTTAGAAGAGTCAAAGCTCTTTGCAAAGAGGTATGAACAATCAGAGATACTAGTGAATAGGCGAGAAAAATCGAAAACCAACAGAATATTTTTAAAAATCTAAAATATAATCAGGTCAAATTCTAAGTAGCAGAATAATCTATCTACATGGTTCTTACTAAAAGACAGCCGACGTAAAAAGAGGGAAAAAATTACAAGCACCATAAAACGTTAAGAATTAACATGAAAGTTAACCGATCTTATCACTCATATTAGTTGGCTTAATAGCATGCATGAGTCTGTGTGTGTGTGTGTGTGTGTGTGTGTGTGTGTGTGTGTGTGTGTGTGTGTGTGTGTTTATAGGTTATAATAATTAAATCAAAAGGTGCTTATATCACTTCTCATGGGGAAAAAATAATATGCGATAAGATTTGTTAGTGCAATTTACACTTCCTCAAAACTAACTAATCTCACAGTTTTGTTGATATATCACCTAGAACTTCATGTACCTGTTGATATATCAAAATATGTATATGTTAAACACCGGGTTTCTCAATTACAAAATAATGCGTGAGTTCTAATCACATCCGTTCGTATTTATTAATATTATTTTGATACTCACTGTTCCTCATTGGTGTAGAAGTATAGAGTTATAAAATCATTTTTTCGTGAAAAGAGACGCTCAAATCGGGACTCTTGCCTGGCCATAACGAAAAATGCTTGATTACTTCGGCATGGCCATTTTAGGTTGTCTTAGGCGCCACAAAATAAATTTGTCACGGCAAAGCATGTCCAGCACCCAGCAAACAACTCACCATGGTTCACCCAGTGTTAACTCCAGTTTAATCCCCCCTCACCAACGAGGGAAAACCTACTGTGATGAGGCGAAAAACTGGTTAAGAAGTAACTACCTGACTGATTAATGATTAAATGTTGTTTGGTTCTTTGTGTTTTATGGCATATCAACCTTTGTAGGTTATTTAATGCCAAATCCATTTTTATACAAATAAACTTTTCTATTTTAAACAGTTCAGCTTAACATAAGTAAACAGTTTAATTGTCAAAGCATTTCTATTTCAAGCTAATCAGTTCAGTCAAACAATTCTAATTCAAACAATTTAGTTTAGTATTAGTATAGTTTTTGCTCACATCCAGTTAATGTCAAAACTGTTCTATTTCGGTCAATTCAGTTCAGCATGAGTACAGTTTCGATGTCAAAAACAGTTATAATTCAATCAATTAAGTTTAGCGTAAGTACGCAGTTTAAATACGAAAACGGTTCTACTTCAAGGAATTCAGCTTAGCTTAAGTACGCAGTTTAGTTATATTTAACCCATGGATAGGACCCTATCAGCTACTACCATTCCGGACCAGAGTGGACCTGGGAGCGATGGTAATAAAGGGGTACTCAACATTCCCCAAAGCAACAGCGTTACTGGAACCTCACCATCAGATTGTTTAGTGTTATATTCAGGACTCTGTTTGCGGGGGTCGTACCCCTCTGCAGAGATGCAGTCGGTGTATCCTACAGACCCACCAGACTGGGCAAACTGATTTAAAAAAAAAGATAAACAAAAAAGTACTTGCCAAACTCAACATAAAAAAATTCAAAGTAGATTTAAGTAATGGTAAGACCTGCTATCATTGTACTTTTAAGACTTCCGGTGAACAAACTGAACGATTTCTTTCTTTTCTTCCCATTAATATTTCTGATGTTTTATATAGTAAACTTAATTAGAATATTAAAAAGATAATATGACTTCAAGAACATGCAAGCTTTTCCATCCTGGGAGCTGTGAAAACTGGTGGGATTTAATCATGAAGACAAAATGTATAATCATAATAAAGAAAAAGAAAACGTATAATTTATGAACATATCATCAGATTTGGGACATAAGACCATACTACACATTGTATCGGTTATAAAAGAAAATCAACAGTAACATATGTAGCCGACTTGGTTTTGGAACTATATAAAGTAAGTATTAGGAAAAAAATTGTGAGATTCCTGCCAGATTAATAAAACTGGAATAAATATGAAGGCAATGATCGACCCTTTATTACATTCTTGTCAACATTTGCTATAAATATGGCTTCTGTGTTTTCTTGAATGTTCTAAGCTATAAATAATATATATGTACGTCATTAAATTGGGTTTTCTAGTCTAGAGTTGCAAATATATTGTCATTGTAAAGGATTTTTTGAGAAACATAAATCATCGAGAGAACTATAGGATGATTATTTATGTTGTGTAATTGGATATTGATCGAAATTTGATGTTGTATAATTATTTTGTTTCATATTTGTATCAGCTTATTCAGCACACAATCGCTGACATTTTTTTAACGAAATATATTTCAGAATTCGTAAGGAAAATTACTTATTCAATCAAAAAAATATTCTCCACTCAATCTCTATATATTTTCTCCATGACAGGAATTCGATTCTTCCTATAAAGAATTTAACATTCAAAGAGCAGATGCAACCATTAAACTGTCTATTTATTAGACTCTTCCAAGAGAAATTCTTATGCATAATAAAGTGATCGAGATGTTTGAAAAAAAGAAAAAAAGAATTCCGAATAAATTGGCCTGGGGAATAAACAAGATAACGTATCCATATTTAACTAATTCAATTTTAATGTTTGTTTGGCAAAATAAGCTGAGACGTCATCGGGTAATAATGCACCACTTGTTCAATGTTTAAGAATGCATGCTTTACGAATAATATGTCCAACTTCTCTGCTTTACACCCCCTATTGGCAAGGGCTTCGAATACGCTGACGGTATCCGTTGAAGAAGAGTAAAGCCCTCCACCCAAGAAAGGGTATCTTGTGTTGGACACTAAGCAGCATCTGATGGCGAGTTTCTATTCAGGAAATATGGGTAATAATTTGTACAACTTTATTGCAATTACTCCAATGTCTACTCTAATCAGGTGTGGTAATTGATGTTAAGATTTTTCTTATGGGTCAAGTAGATGTGTATGGAATATTTTTATTAGTATTAGAATGCATGCTTTACGAATAATATATCCAACTTCTTTGCGTTATACACCCTTTTGGCAAGGGCTTCGAATACGCTGGCGGTATCCATTGAAGAAGAGTAACGCCCTCCACCCAAAAAAGGGTATCTTGTGTTGGACACTAAGCAGCATCTGAGTGCGAATTTCCATTCAGGAAATATGGACAATAATTTTTACAACTTCATTGCATTTTACTCCCATGTCTACTCTAATCAGGTGTGGTACTTGATGTTAGGATTTTACTTATGTGTCAAGTAGATGTGTATGAAATATTTCTATTAGTATTATTTTATTCCTTATATCTGTGTAAACTATATGTATTAAGAATAGCAACAGGAAGTTATGATTGTTTACTAAGGATTAGTAGTAGTAGTTACTTGTGAACTCCTAACTCTTTTCTAACGAGTGTTCTTGATTAAATTGAAATTTTTCCTGGAGATATAATTGTGTATGGTATATCAATATTCTATAGAAATACTTGAATTCATACAACTGCATGAAAACCCGAAGGGATCGTTATGGTTCCATCGATGGGTCTAATAGAGGTTTTTAAATTAGTTGTCTAAATTTCTGATACGAAGCTTGATGATTTTTATCATTAAGGGTTTTCGAACTATTGTCTTCATCTTTATTGTTATTTCCACAACGTTTTTGTCGATATGTCCTCCGGCCTTCTTCCGGTGTTTGTTGAACTCGGAAACCTACACGGAACTTCGAACTACGTCCTTTATTGAATTCACGTGGGTCACCTTTTCTGATTCCGTTAGGCATAACCGGGTACAAGTGTTAAGTATTCCTTTATTGTTGCTCGCCTGCAGTCAGGATTGAACCTGCAACCTCCAGATGATTGTCGCCTTAGAAGCTTAGGGAACCAACGCCTATAATCTTTACGCTATGTGTCAGAGTGATTTTTCATTATTTGTATTTTATTGAAATGTGTGCAAATAAAAAGAGAAACATCAACATCAATAATGTCAAAATAATCCTACAATAAACGGTATTCCTTTACGTTTATGCATAGAATAATTTTGTATCGGTTAAAATAAATCAGTTCATCTAATAAACCAATTTCTCTAAACAGCAGATAGTTTCACTCCATTGTATTTGTCGCTGCCTCCCACCAGATAGGACTTGACACAAGGTCAAAAGCCCGAAGGCCGATTTAAGTAGAAATAAAGGGGAGAGGAAGGTCGGGAACGAGCCGAGACTCGAACCATGCGGTCTGTGCTGCTCATCGACCCACTAAGTACAATGTGGCTCTAATGAGGCAAGTTGTTTCTCGAATCCAAATTTGGATCCGGGCACGTATGCCGGGTTATAGCTTAAACTAGACTGCAAAGTCTAATGCTATACATAGGGGACAAAGTTTGCAGGTCGCCCACCCGAAGGTGGCCCAACCGATATTGGGGGCATTTCGGCCTCGAATCTGCCATTGTTTGATACCCCATCCGACACGAATGCCAGACGGCCCAGCAAAAAGGCCATTTTGTTGGAGTTGTAACTTTTGAGTGACCCTGTCGGTGTTTCTTATGTCTAGCTTTACATCACGTGATACTGTATAAATGACGCTCACCTTTCATTCGTGGACACTTTATGTGCTTTACAACTATGTACACGACGACATTGCGGTCATCACCAGATCACCTCATTATAAAGTTATTTACATATGACGGCGTCCGTAATTAGTGACACGTCTGAAATGTTTCTACATTAAAATTAGATAAATTACTTATCAAAAATTTAACTAAATCCTCAAATTTAGAACTCTTTGATTTTTTCTCTCACTTTAACGCAGTTGAAGTGAAACTCTCTGAAAAATATACTTCATCTTACCATCAAAATCAGTTTCACGGACTATAGAACAGTACATTGAATCACTATTTTCCGGGCAGGGTGTAGGAGTTGGTGGTGACTGTTCACATTCGCCGTAATAATTATCCTTCCGCGAATCGCAGCGAGAACATAATATGACTGACTGCACATCTGAAAATAAGAAGAAAAATCATTTTGTTAGAACCAACTTCATTAGACATGAATAGGTTAAAAAATAGAGAAGGAAATTTGTTTAGTTTCTGGTCATAAGTTGAAATATATTTTGGTAACCAATGAATTTAAAAGCAAACTTCTGATACAAGCAAGTGTGCTGTTTCAAGTAAAAAAACTAAATGATCGGTTTATGCTTATTTATTATAACCAGTCTTAAATTATGCTGCCATAATCAAAGAAAGCTAGTTTTTTACAGAAAAATATAATCCTTTCCAGAGTTAAACAAGATTATGGAGGCTTTTAATGAAGTTCGAATTGGTATAGCACAGGGAAATCGATATGCTGTCATAAATATTTGACTTTCACAGTGTGCATATTTGTAAAAGGAAAAGTTCTTTGAATATTAACTAAGAACTATTTTTGAAAGAAGTTGAGCCTGTTTTTTCAAATTGTATTTTTTATTTGTGCTTTCTTCATAAATAATTCTTTATAAACCGTTCAAATAAGTTTTCATTTTTTTATTACTTCCATTTTGTTTTAATAAGAAATTATAATCAACATGAATTCACTAGTGTATAAATATGAAGATAGGAAAATAACATCATATTTAAAAGATGTATCTATATATGAATATGTTACATTTCGGCTTTTTTAAACCATCCTCAAGGCAATATTATAATTTAATTTTATCTCACCCAAAAAGTTATTTTCAAATGAAAAATAAAATGAAACTCGGGAAAAAGCTCAGCATTCTATCATTGTTTGTAGCGTTCGGTTCTCAAATGCACGTAACACATTTAGTTTTCGAAATTGTATCAACATTGTTTTATTTCATTTACTTATTTTTTTCTCAAGGAATGTAAAAGTATTTTTGTAAATATAAAATAAATGGAACCCAAAATATATATTTTTCACAAATAACATCGATGTGAGTAGTTGAGATGTTTTTCTAAATGATTATAGCAAAATTTCCAATTTCTCTAATCATTCAATATACTTACTTTAATTATTTCGATTGGATTTTGGATGAACATTTTTCTGAATCAGGTTTTTATTGCAAACAACGAACATTTAGTTCTAATACGAAAAAAAGCAAAGGTAATATTGTGGAGCTCTCTGATTTGCCATGATTTTAGATATCTTTATAAGATTAAAATAATTTTTCCTAAAAATGCAGACTTTATATTTCTTTTTAAAAAATTGGAAAAAGTTACTTCGTTTTGTCTTTTTTAAAAAATTTCCCCATCTTCATTGAATGACCCTCGAATATCGATATTAATGATATATTTAATTCTATACTACATATTTATTCGCACGAATTCCT
This sequence comes from Sepioteuthis lessoniana, assembly GCA_963585895.1. Classification (NCBI taxonomy): domain Eukaryota; kingdom Metazoa; phylum Mollusca; class Cephalopoda; order Myopsida; family Loliginidae; genus Sepioteuthis; species Sepioteuthis lessoniana. Next base: position 82,028 of record CAUZXS010005504.1, on the reverse strand, counting down.
ACACACACACACACACACACACACACACACATACATATATATATAGAGAGAGAGAGAGAGAGAGAGAGGTAGAGAGTTCACCAATGTCATGGGAGATCGGGGTTCAACCGCAAGTCGAGTCATACCAAAGACTCAAAACATGGTACTTGTTGCCCCCTTGCTTAACACTCTGCATTATAAGGTAAGGATCAAGGGTAAGGTGGAGCAATCTTTGGTGTAGTAGCTATTAAAAATGGAGCTATCGGGTCACCCACGACTAATGTCGTCAACTTTAATCTTCTGTATAATTCGTACAAATATAACATTATTTTCAAATTATAGTGTGCTTTACATTTTTAAGTAAAATAGAGATAAAGAAATATATTTATTGTATTTTTTATCTCATTGTACAAATGAATTATCTTATAACCATAACCAACCGTTTTTTAACTATTCATAACATATTCGGCAATGTGCTCTCTTCAGCTCGTCATATGATAACTGTATTAATTAATACATGTTACTGTCAATACACAAATGCCAAATTGGTGTTCATCATATAACTCATTTTAGTCTTAATATGTTTTCTTTTTCTGTGTCTGTTAAATTGCAAATGGTTTGGCGCATGCGTGCCAACATGCAATTGAGGGAAGTCGAACACAGGGGTTATTTAAACAACAATTGTTGGAACAGAAGGCATTGATTAGATTCTTTAAAAATCTAACATCAATGGTAATGTATAAAATAAGATTTAAAGAAAAATATCATTTCAAAAGAAAAATATATTAAACTAAAGAAAAATCGAAAAGTGTTCCCCCTGAGCACATTTAGCACAAAATGGACGGAAGATAAAAATATTCCCAGTAATAACATGTTACTGCGCTCTCAAACCGGTTGTTCTCAAAATAGACCATATTGCAGCCAAGAAAGCGTTAGTTAAATGAGTGACTATATGAATTAGCAAGTGATTTTTAGTACATACTGATTTGGTTCGGCTTGTATTGAGTGTTATCAAACTGTGCAGGTTAGACTAAAAGTACGTAATTCTAAAAAGAGTAATTGTATTTTTTCTAAAGTTGATTATGTTACGGTGAGATATGTAGGATATTTCGTTGTGCGCTAGTCTTGAAAGGCTGCCCCATGGAAATGTTGTATGAAAGATCGGCTTTTGTCTACCCAGTTTTCTCTCATCTGCACCTAGGATAATGGAAAAGAAAAAGACAAGAACATTTACGACCATCTTCAATAAAGATATTACCCAATAGAGACAGGACAACGAGACTGTCGTAGCTTGTTTTTAATTAAACTGTGCACTTCTCCTATTCTAGGGTCTAAAATGTTTAACTTCATTGCATTACTTGTGTGTATTCTAGTGATCCCCCTCAGCCCTGGTTCGACTCACAACTTTAATTTGAGGATTAAAGATAGCATATGGACCGACTTAAATTAGCGTTTCTTTAATACAATCTCCTTGGAAACACCTGTCTTCTTTAGAAAGTTGTTGGGTAAACAATCTGACACCTGATTTTCCACTTTAAGCTTATGGTGAACCAGCAACATTAATGTGATTGTGTCAGACTTGTAAGATAGTTGCCGACCAAAAAGAAGCAAATCAATATTTCCTTTTTTTTTTAAATGATATATTTTATTTATTTTTGTCGGATGTGTCCTGTGAATAACTAACCAAATTCTAAAAAAGAAATGGAAATTGACAAAGATTTTTTTCAGAATGGTATTTGTATGATAAATACGTGCAGTTATGTATTTACACTGTGAAGTTGCTACCAATGCAACAATATAAATCAAGATTTGTTTAAAGTTCTTTCGATGACCTTATTCTCATGAAGATTTATATAGTTCTGAATCATTTACTAGGGTTTGCCTCTAGACATCACTTCATAATCGTTCAGCTCTATAACTCATTTAAATTAAATTAAAATAGATCTTCAGTCAAGATACTTTTTTAGAACTCGTCAAATATAAAATATTATCTGATTTTATACGTAAACGTAATAATGTATCCGTCACAAAAAGTGGTCTCCCAATGGACTTATATGAAATTCCGAGAGTTGGCCATTTCAATCGAAAACATCTCGTGTTAGCATAACAAGGGAATTTCCCATGAATGAAACAAGATTGCTAATGCATAGCTGAATGATTAATATTTATAGAACAAATATCAAAATCTGACACTTATTTAAACATTTACATTTTCGTCCTTTTCTTTTGATTATTTGATTATTTTCTTTTTATTATTTTATATTTTTTTAATTATTTCAATTTTTTTCATTCGGAAGATTTATTAGTATTCTGCTATAATCATACCTTATACAATTTTATTCATTTATTTCACTTTTATATGTCTATTTTAAAACATTTAAGCTAAATAAACCCCCCCTCTCTCTCTCTCTCTCTCTCTCTCTCTCTCTCTCTCTCTCTCGGTAACTGTACTTTTTTGGAGGTGCCCATGATGTGATGGTTATCGTCGGAGGAAATGGACACGGCGACACGAGTTCAAATCCTGGACGAGACTGATTGCATTTCACATAGCACTAATACCCATGGAAAAGGTATGAATCCAATTATTCTCCCTCCAGCTATGGGTAAATAGTAGGGCAGACTAGGTTCTTCAGCATTGGTGAGGCAACTAGTCTAGGATAAGGAAAACTCTGAATTCAAACCTGTTAAACTCTCCTTAAAAATTGACCTTGTGTCATATCCTGCCCAAGCGGAGGGGTTGGTAAATATGGTAACTGTACTTTTCTTTTTACTTTTTTTGTTATATTTTCACTATAGTTTGTATGACCTCCAATATTACCCTCCAGTTTCAATATCTTGCCTGAGTAAATTTTGCATAAGGTCTTATTAGAATTTTATTTACGTTTAAAATAAAATTTGCCTCACTTAAAATAAGATTTCTGACCATGTAGCCAATTGTTCTCAATACAAAATACCAAATGTTATCGTCAGCTTTCAAAGTATCATCAAACCAACTCCTAGCTCGCATTCCTTATTTAATTGTTTTTATTTCCTTTTACTCTGATTTATGTAAATGTTTTTGGATCCAATATATAGAATTTTACGTTTTTTTCTCAATTCAATATAATTTCTTAATATCTTCTCACAATGACAATTTAATTAGAACCATCAACGTTCATTCTTCCGTAATAATGAATTCATTAGTTTAACATCATCAGCAAACAGTTTTATTTGCATTTTAAAAAAAATAAAGTTTAGAAAAAATTGCAAAACCCAACCGGACAGTTTTACATTTTTTTCTCTATGTCGGCTGAGTTTTGCTTGGATTTTGGAAGACATAATGTTACACTTTTTCAATAAACACATAGGCACCTTATTTCTAACATAAAAATGTTGTATAGCCATGACCATGACCAACTATACAAACACATAGGTATGCGAAATCATAACAACGACACAATAATAACGACGAGTGACACAGTTCTTTAGAAAAATATGTACCTCTCACTTCATTTGAAAGGTTTGTGTGTGAGAGGGAGTTGGAGACCAAACAGAACTGCAACATATTGACCCCAACTCGATTGACCATAACCGCGTTCCTTTCCCGTTCTCCAGTGCTGCTCAACCGGAGACCAGGAGCCAAGCTCACTGCTGAGTGCTGGCTTTCTCTACCACATCTTCTCTCCAAATTCTCCGATCTCCAAACTGACTGACTTCCTGTCTTCAACGAGTTATATAATAGTTCACGCCACTCAATATCTCCCCATAACTGGCCATCGGAATGTGTCACTTCCACCGTCCTTGGAATGGCATGTTTGATCGTCATCCAGCGGAAATAACTGTCGTGCAGTTCACAGGTCACTCTCTTCTGGTGCATCAGTCTGTGACTGTACCGTGGGATTTTAACCCTGTCCCATATTGTCAGCCAAGCTTGCCCACGCCAATAGAATATGCACTTCCGCCGTCTTTGGAATGGCATGTTTGGCTTGGTCGGAGGTCAACATACAACAAAAAGATATCTTATAGACAGTGTCAACTGTTAAATGCTTAAAACACAACTTCTTGCAACTTGACGTTGAATTCTAGTTCACAACTGCGACACTTGGAAATGATGGCAAGGGTAATGAAGTAGATACGCACGGACTGACAGTTCCAAACATTTTTAATTACGCGCCAAATTTTGCAAAACCAAAAAACTTATTATGTATCCTGACTTATGTAACAATAATGTACTGATTTCTGTCTAAAAAGTCGACGTTTGAGCCCAGTTAATAAAAAGAATTAAGAATGTTTACTTTTAAGGCAGACATAATTGAGAAAATTGCTTCAAAACATAATAGTTATTAATGATAACTTTATATTCTCATTTTTTATCATGACTCTCTTCGATGGTCATTTATATCAGATGTGAGGAACATCCTACATCGGAAAAAAGAATAAACAATAACCTCCCGATTTAATCTCGTTGTCCATAAAGAAGGACACGAGTGTTCAAGTCACATTCTTTTATCGTATTTGTTGCCCTGTAGATGGGATTTAGGTTGGCTGACTGTATCCGCTGTTACAAAGGACGACCACACTACCAGAGTTTGACAGAAAACTGCACCTAATGGCGAGACTCGAGTTCTGTAGATTTGAAGACTGCTGGGTTTCTATATCTTTTACTTTTACTCCCAGGTTCACTCTGTCCTGGTGTTGTAAGCGTCCTGTCTTTGGGTCAAATAGATATATTTAAAACTTATTCGTATTCGATGGTGCGCAAAGGAAAATTGTGAAACAACAGCAGAAAAATGTAGATAAGATCATACAACGAATCCAATTTCATAACTTTCTGACAAAATAACATAAGAAGGGTTGATATGCCTCTAAAAGCAAGCAATCATTTATTTCTATTTAGTAAGGTTTGCTAAGCATATATGTCTTGGGTAGGTTGCTTAAATCACCTTCTTTTATTAAGAGGCCTGGAAGCAGCACACTATAAAACAGCACCCGTACGCTCATTTACCTCCCATCTCACAAATTAAATCAAGCGAGACATATTGAAGTTATAACGAACTCATCACTAACATTCTTCAATGGATTCAGACTATGGACACACCAGTTTTGGCCAACCAGTAAAATTTACATTAAACGTCTCTGACGTTGACCTATGAGACTTTAAAATACTGAAGAAAACCATCACTGGTAAATTCCAGTGATTTGTTTGGAACCAATGCTTTCAGTGTCATTTGACCGTACATCATAAATCTAATAGGAATTCGTGGGGATTAAAATTCGTCTTTGACTGTCATTGGCCTTAATTAAATTCTATAATTTTAAGAATAACATTATAACGAAGCCAGATTTGAATCATTTATTTCTATATGACATCGATTTATTGATTAGAAATTCACTATTATTCTATTTTTTTCTTTTAATTGCCTCTATCTCTAGTGAGAGGCACTAACAATGCAACAAGGGAATTTTTTATACCATCTGCCCACCATACTTAATGATTAATTCAAAATGTCTTGAAAATCGAATTTAATAAGCATCTTTCTTTTTTATATTCTTGTTAGTTTTCGTCTTTTAGTTCCTGTTTTGAAGGAAAAAAATATTTTTCTTCCATTCCTTCCTTCGCTGCTTCCTTCCTGTCTACTTTTGTTAGATAATTTATCATTATAGTCATAATTATTTTAATCATAGCAATGGCTTTTTCTTTTTTTTCTTCATTACCTCCCTTGTTATCTCCTCTTTCTTTCTAAGACGTCTGACTACAGTCCAACATCAAATTCTGTCGAACGATCTACCACATAACCTTCCATATGACCGTCATCATTCTTGCTAAAAATGAAAAATTCTTTGTCCTTTTTTCACACTCTGAATACCATGATTTATATATTTCTTTATCTATTTTAGAAATGCATATTTTATGCCAAATTATATACTGATTGATGAATTTTAACAGTATGCCCACCTATTCAGAGTTTGTTTTTTTTATATCTAGAAGTTAGAAAATTGCTCCAATTGTACATTCACATTTACATTTTTGTTGTTGTTTAAGAGTTTTTGATTATATTTATATAAGATCAAGTATTTCTGTCAAATAGAAATAATTTGCACAAGTATTTTCAAGTATTTCTGTCAAGTAAAAATTTGCACACGTTTTCAAGCATTCCTGTCAAATAGAAATAATTTGCAAACTTATTTTAAGTATGTCTATCCAATAGAAAAAATTGGCACATACTTTTTATACTATTTCTATCAAATAGAAATAATTTGCACACGGGTTTTCAAGTATTCCTGTCAAATAGAAATAATTTGCACACATGTTTTTAACCATTTCTATCCAATATAAATAATTTGCACACGTGTTTTCAAGTATTCCTGTCAAATAAAAATAGTTTGCACACATGTTTTTAACTATTTCTATCCAATATAGATAATTTTCACACGTATTTTCAAGTATTCCTGTCAAATAGAAATAATTTGCACATGTATTTTCAAGAATTCCTGTCAGATAGAAATAATTTGCTCACTTAGTTTCAAGTATTCCTATCTAATAAAAAAATTATATAGTTTCAAGTGATTGTTTATAATTACTATTAAATAGGTGTTTTCTCACAATTATATGGTTTCAAGTTACTACACCGATGACATAGCGCTTCTGACAAATACAACTACCCGGGCCGAATCCCTGCTACATAGTCTGAAACGGGCAACAGGTGGCATAGGCCTCCATGTGAACGCAGACAAAATAGAATACGTGTGCTTTAATCAAAGAGATGACATCACTAAACAAAATGGTGTTTCTCTGAAACTCATGAACAAGTTCACCTACATCGGAAGCAGCGCCTTATCAACCGAAACGGTCATCATCACCCCTGTAGGAAAGGCAGAGACTTCTATCGATAGATTATCGGTCATATGTAAATCTGTCCTAGCCGAGAAAGTAAAACGCATTTTTCCCAAGCTGCGGCCGTGTCAATACTACTATACGAATGGACCACATGGAGGCTGACTATGTATATGGAGAAAAAGCTTGATACAAGAATGCTACGAGCTGTAATGAACAAGTCCTAGAGGCAACGACCAACAAATCAGCAACTGCATGGCTACCAACCAGCAATCACATAATAGTCCAAATTAGATGAACCAGACAGGATTGACACTGTTGGAGAAGTAAGGGCGAACTCCTAAGCGATGTACTCCTGTGGATGCCTTAACATGGACGAGCAAAGGTTGGAAGACCAGCTAGAACCTATGTATAGCAGCTCTCTGACGATACTGGATGTAACCTGGAAGACTCCGGGCCAGACTAGACCTGGAAGCTATGGCAAAAAGGTGTGCTCTGCATTACCCAAAGCTCCAGCATTACTACAACCTCACCATCAGATTGTTTTGTCTCATATGCAGTCGGTGTATTCTATAACCCCACTCGACTAGGCAAGACAAGGAGCAGGTCAGTGTGTATATATATATATATATAAAGACACACACACACACACACACACATATATATATATATATATATATATATAAAGAGAAATGAGACATATTGATTGGGAGAGTCCGAAAGTCAGACAGTGGTAGTCAAAACGCAAGGATAAGAACTAGTACACTCTCAGAAGTGCAAAAGATAAAGAAAAGAATCCTCAACATAGTTTTACTACAATCTTGTAGGAGATAGTACTCTTCTTAATGTACCTAACAGCGTTATCTCTATAGCAAGAAGTTTTTAATTTATTTCTTATTTGACAAGTTTATGTCTGGCTCTTCTTTTGTTTATGTAATGATTCTTAATCCTTGATTGAAGCTCTTTTGGACAAAGCAAGCTATGACAGAACTTATTGATTGTGAACCCTGCTAAGAACAAACTCCCAACAAATCTAATAACAGCAAGATTACAATTACTCGATAGCAGGGGGTTAATTCTCTTTATCTCATTATTTCTAATAAAGGAGCAGTGTTAATGACAGTCTGTACTTATCCTTTCTTTCCTCATAAGAATGATTTATATTTGCTTGTCATAAACTATTTTTATCTTATTTCTTTCCTTACCAGTCAGAACTGGTGGTTTTTCACTGACAGCAAATTTCCTCGCTTATTCTGGACTCTTTTGAATATTCTAGCTGATATTAATTGTATTGTAATCTGGATGGCCTCAGCTTTTCCTCTAAATTCATTTCTCCTGTTTCTTTTTCTCGGTGTTCAATCACCATACTAAGAGCATCTACAACACGTGATACCACTGTCACCTTCAAGTTCTTCAGCGAACTAATCTCTACGCTAAAATTTAAATGTCAATCTATCCTTTCTCTTTATTTTATTTTCATTGTATATTCCGCCGGAACTACGAATCTCACAAATTGAAGTACAAAACAACGCCAAAAGAACAAATCATATCAAAGCAAGAATAGATAAGACATAACAAAACAGGAAATGTAAGTTTTCTGGTGATAGAGACGAAACCATCAATCACATTAGAAGTGAATATAGCAAATTAGAATGGAAAGATTATAAGACTAGACACGACTGGGTAGGCCAGATGATCCACTGGGAATTGTGCCAGTAATTGAAATTTGACCATACGAACAAATGGCATACGCACAACCCAGCATCTGTCGTAAAGAATGAGACGCACAAACTCCTATGGGATATTGACATACAAACGGATCACCTAATCTCGGTCTGACGTCCAGACCCTATAGTAATCAACAACAAAAAAAGAAAAATGAGAACTTGCAGAATTGTGAACTTTGTTGTCCCGGGGGACCACAGAGTGAAACTGAAAAAAAGTTAAAAGAAGGACATTGCTTGGGAATTGAAAAAACTGTGGAACATGAAAGTGATGTCCATACCAATTAAAATTAGTATCCTGGATACAGTCACCGAAGGCTTATTAAACGGACTGTAGGACTTGGAAATAAGAGGACGAGTGGAGACCATCCAAACTATTTCATTATTTAGAATGGCCAGAATACTGAGAAGAGTTCTGGAGACTTGATGATACTTGCTCTCACTCAAACTTCAGTGAAAGACCATCAGCGAACTTTAGTGTGAAAAACTCGAATAATAATAATAATAATGGTTGTTGACACTGATTGTGGAACATGAGTTTGACGGCATTACCATATATAAATTGCTTTCTTGGAACGGTCCCCATAAGCTTGGAAAGGATTTTGGAAAAGTTGGATATCAGTGAACAAATCGAGACCATAACTACAGCATTGCTAAAATCTGCCAAAATCGTAAGAAGAGTCCTAGAGATTTGGGGAGACTTGCTGTAGCTATGAATTCAGTGAATGACACTCAACTAATGCTGATGTGAAAAAGGTTATTCAAATTTATCATGAGATCCACTGAGTACGTTGTTTCAGGTTATTAAAACATCAATAAACGAGTAAATTAAACTATAAAGGTATGTTTGTTCATTTCTTTCACAGCAGATCTAACTGGTGAGTTGGAGCGTCAGTAATTCTCCTCAGATATTCAGGAGGCTTCTATGTATCCAAGTTGATTTTAACTGTGCTGCGATCTTGATTGTTTCAGTTCTTTGTCTGATCTCCAGTCTTTGATCTCTTGCAATCTCTTGTCGTGATCATGTGGACTGTTGCAATCTTTCCAACTTCTGTAAGGATCACTGTCAACTTTTTCAACATTTTCAACTCTCTGACCACCTGATCTGGCTTCCTTCTTAGAATGATAGGAGCGAGTGTAATAGTATACCATGTACTACTGCGAATTCTAAAAAAATCATTTTTTTCCTTTAATATCGTTTTAACACGTGTCGCTTTCTTTTACTATGTTTTTCTCTTTCTTTATTTTCACTCTGTAGTTGGATCAAGAGACAACTTTTGCAGACTCCTACAATGTAATACTTCCTCTAGTGGATACAGATACACATATCAGTTTTAGTAGAAGAGCACCAAACGAACAATCTTTAATGAATACTTAACCTCTTATCAACATTTAATATAGATATGTTGAACGTTTCTTAAAGTTGTTGTCATCAGCATTATCTAAAGAATCATTGTCACCATTCTGATTCCTATTACGGTAAATAATCGATCTTGCTAGAATAATAATCATCATCATGAACAATAATAATTCTATGGTCAGCAGTAGCATTCTTTTGTACGAATTTTATAAAGAACTAAAAAGTGATTCATAATTTTCTTTTACGTCTTGTCCTATTCTCTAATCGCCAATTCTAAAATTCCTATATAAGCAGCTGCTCTATTTCGAGCATCTTCATCAGCCGTTCTTTTCAGAGAATAAAATCAGAAAGGGAGAGAGAAAGGGAGAGGGAGAGAGAGAGAGAGAGAGAGAGAGAGAGAGAGAGAGAGGTGGGAGATAGTGAGATAGACCGAGTGTGTGTGTTGTTTAAAAAAGAAAAATGTAAGAATAAAGTAAAGAAAATATTAAAATGTCTTTTGCTCTCACACTGTCTTTTATGAACAACTTTCTTTTTCCAATTTGCTTTATACCATTTCCTTTGAAACCGTGAAGCATGCATTATACTTTATTTTACTCTTGATAACAGTTTATTTTTAATTATATTTCCTTATATAATTTTTGAAGCGATTTGAATTTAATAAGGTTTTTTTTTCTCTACTTTTCTTACATTGCTTCTTATACGTCCGTCCCGACAAAAATAACTTGGCTTTGTCTTCTTCTAATAATGAATGCTTAGACTAACAATGGGTCTGATTTGAATTTTGCATAGAATTCTACAAATTGTATTTCTTGAAAGAATTTAACTTATAATGTAAGAGTATATTTATTTCTATACTTTACGAATAAAACTACTAGATAATTATTTTTTAACTATTTTATCATATTTACAACGTTTCTTTTTCTTTGCTAACTTATTTCTTATTTCTGTTAGTCTTCACATAAATTTTTCAATGAATTGCTATGTTGTTTATTGTTCTTGTATTCTTGCAGAGTACAGTGTAATAACCATAATGCTCCTGTGTTGCTGTTTAAACTTCGGTAAAAAATAGAGACGCTCGACCCACGGCTACACTTTTTTATTGCTTACTCGTAGCTGCGGGTAAAGGAGTTTATTAATAGATTTCTAATTAGAATTTCAAATAGTTCCAATATTTTTCCATCTTCTGAACTGGTTATCAATGAAAGCTAGAGAACTAGTAGCTCTAACTCAATGGGGGTGGATTCCTGACACTGTTATTATGTCGAAACCAATAAATAAATAAATAAATAAATAAATAATGCAATGCTCCAATACTCGTATTGAACAGAGTGCATGCTGGGAAAATAAGCATTCAAGATCATGGCATCATCAACTACTTCTGTTGATGGCAACAAAAGTTCTGACTGATAATCTTGCAGAATAATTTTGAACGTGTTTCAGATGGACAGGTTTAATAGAGACGCGTGCAAATATTTCACATATGAATCTGTGCTGGTTTCTGAAAAAAGGAAAATGACATCCCAAAGCTAATATGTCCTGCCATTGAACGAGTGAAGAAATGACTACAGATTGTCATTATCAAAATACTATGACCAACATTTCAGACTTAGAAGTTAGAATGAATTCTTCATTTTCGTATCTTCTAAAACTTAAAGCCCAGCAGCCTGGGGCTGGAGAATACACCGATTTTTTAATCTCTGAACGAATGTGCTGCATATAACGCTAAAATGTATCCAATGGTGAGGCTCCAGTTCTAGAGCTCTGGAAAATATGGAGAACTTCTTCATTGTCCTTTACTCCAAGGTCCACTCTGATCCAGAGTTGGAGTACCTGTTTAGGTCACGTTTATGGATCAAATAAAACTATTTCATCATTTAAATGTGCGCAAACAAATGACTGATGCTAAATGAAATTGTTAATGTTGAAAAGTAGTATTTGAAACCATTTAACTATGTGCATACAAATGAATAATATTATATAGAATTATTAGCGTTTGACAGATAACAATGGTTAGTTGTAACGGAAAAAAACAGCAATGACATTTTTTTTTCATTTCAATTAACACAAGTTCTGGAAAAAGATTGATCGGTTTGTATGTCGATGTTATAGTGAATTCTGTACATTTCATTTTCTCGGACAGATTCTGGTTTATACTTAAGCCATGTGTTAGTATGGTCAAAGTTTTGTCTCTGGCACCATTAATAGTGCATTATCTTCTCGACTTCCCCATGCCTGTTCCTGTATCAACATTCTTCCAGTTTATGGATTCACTGATTTTTTGTTTTAACTCTTCCACTACAAATACTACACTTGCTATTCTGCCAATTAACAATTTTTGCATCGACCCAATAATTCCTAATGCCAATATTTTGTGCAGACACCTATAGAAATTCAGATTCTCTCTTCAGGTTTCACTTTTGTTTTTACGTTTAAAGTAATTTCAAGAGCAATTTCCTTGGGATGTCACTTAAAATATCCTTCCAGTTATTTTTCTTCTTTTTTATTTTCTTTATATTTTGTCCTTCTCTAAGAAAAAGTCATCAACCATATCTAAAGAGTACAATATCATATTTGTAAGTTTGTTTGTTTGATTGTTTGTTTGGGTTTCATGGGGTATCAATCTTTGTAGGCTATTTAATGCCAAATCAATCTTTATACAAATAAACAGTTCTATTTCAAACAATTCAGCACAGCACGAGTACACAGTTTAATTGTAAAAACATATTTATTTCAAGGTATTCAGTTTTGACAAAAAATACTAATTCAAACAATTCAGTTTAGAATAAGTATAGTTTTTTGTTTACACACAATTAATTGCAAAAATAGATCAATATCAAGAAGTTCAGTTTAGAATAAGTACACAGTTTCAATATCAAAAACAGGTCTTTTTCAAGCAATTCTGTTTAGCATGAGTACACACTTTATTTCTATTTGACCTATTGGCAAATGTTGGTCTGGGTGCGATGGAATTGAAGGGGTGCACTACATTCCCCAAAGTTCCAGCATTACTGGAATGTCACCATCAGATGGCTTAGTGTCATATACAGGACACTCGTTACAGGGGTCGTACCACTCTGCAGAGGCGCAGTCAGTGTGTTTTATAGCCCCAGCCGACTGAGAAATGAAAGAACGTAATTTCCTGTTTTCCAATTATGAAAGACGATGTCACAGCTGATAATAAGGTTTAAATGTAGTCATAGTAAGAATTTTCTTTATTTAATTTTTTTAGAAATATCTGATAGAATTCTCTTTTAGTGTCAACTGAAGGATTGGATAATTCCCTCTTTTGGATATATCAGCATTTTTTGTTCTGTTATTATCTAATTTCCTTAAAATAGTTACGTATGTTTTTATTAAATATAACTTTACGTGACTCTCTGGTAGAATATCAAATTTCTCGCTTTCCGTTATTTTTATTTTGTTGTCTGCTAGAACGATAAAATCCATAAGTTAATATTTTTTTCTCGTCTTATTAATTGATTTTTTGTCTAGTATTCTGGCCGAGACTGGGTGATCATTTGGGTAGAATTGTAAAAATTCTCAGTGGGTCTCTCCCTCCCATGTATACTTTTCTTGTATTTATTAACGCATTCGCATTTTTTTTTCATTTACTTGTTTCGTCACGATCTTCTGATTCACTTGCTATTTTCCTACTTGATATCAAATTTTCCTTTGGCATAATTTGCCCTTGAGGCATTACGTTGGCGCAGTTAATTGATATTCATTTTCTTTCTTTTAGTTTAATTTTCTTAGTTATATCAAACATTATCTCTTGTGAAATTTCATTAGTCGGTTGCTTGAAGAAGCTTGTAGTTTGTTTTTTTTTTTTGTTTTTTGTTTTTTTCATTTTAGTTATATAGTTTTTTTTTATTCATGCCTTTCTAACAGAAACTTTAACTAGTTGCAATATTTACCATTCTCCTGTACTATTTATCAATCAAAATGAGAATAATCTATTTCCTTGAGCATATCAATATAGTTAGCAGATAAATCAGAGTTATTCCGATTTAACGTTTCATAGATATTCTATGGAATTCAATTCAGGTGTCAAATAAAACGGTTGTTATAAAATAGCCGAGGGATTTCGGTTCATGCCTTTGAGTTTAGTTAGGCTGAGAACCTTTCGGCTCAGCACATGGGCTAGTTAGGTGCAGCATTGAAGCAGGTGTTAACGCGGGTTCGCGCGGGCGGATAGAGGTGTCACTCAGATGTCACAATAATCCGAAACGAACCGAGTTGACAAGGTGCGGTTGACGTCACACACTGGAAGCGCGCGGAGATTTGTGTGAGAATTTGAAGAGAGAAAGAGTCGGGTACTAGACGCCAAATAAGAAAGATCGATTTTGGAGCTCGCTGGCACGAGGCGAACTTGCGCACTATGGGGGCCGCTCGAGTTGGGGGCCAAATGAATAAGACAGCATAGAAGATTGTGTCTCTCCTCCTTACGTCAAAACCTTTAACTCAAAGTTAATAAAAAGGTTTCGTACTTGAACAAGAGGTCGTTACGTGTTTTCGAATTCCGAGATTTATATGTTCCTGAAATGAATTATCGTTATGAACATTAAATGTCCATTTCGCACATGGCCATATTCGTGTATATGGCTATGTAACACTGTGAATGGTTATTTTTTTAATATTTGTTCTTTCTTTTTCTTCCATTATTATGTTATAAAAAAAAAGATAGATAATTGATATGTTTTATTTTATATTACTTCACGTGGCCACTCAAGATCATACAAGGCTTACTTTAATACGGAAACATGTTAGAAATAATTATCTTATTTTTTTTAAATAAAGAAGTATGATTTTAAACATTTTTTTATTCTCCTAGGGACTGGACATATTCTCTTCCAAATCAAGCACTTTTTTAGGTATATTGATCTAATATACAACAATTCCTAAAGAAATTTTCAAAAATAAAATACTATCATAAAAATGTAAAATATTCAACGCATCATGTATTTTGCATTTAAGCAACAGTTCTTCAATTATCCAGTAAATATAAGTCATTGTATTGTATTGCATTGAATTTTATGAAAATAGAAGTAATGTTTTCGATATATATATATATATATATATATATATATATATATATATATATATATATATATATATGTGTGTGTGTGTGTATATGAGTGTATATATATATATATATATATATATATATATATATATATATATATATATATATATATATGTGTGAATATATATATATATATATATATATATATATATATATATACATATATATATATATAAATATATATATATATGTATGTGAATATATATATATATATATATATATATATATATATGTGTGTGTATATACCAAAGACTCGAAGACTGGTACTTGATACCTCTTTGCTTAACACTCAACATCATAAGGTACATGTCAAGGGTAAAGTGGATCTATCTATGGAATCAAGTAGTGCCCTCCCCTACACCTCAGGGTAGTAGCTATTGAAGACGGAACCTTCGAGTCGCTCCCGACTGCGATCGCCAAATTTACTTACAATATATATATATATATATATATATGTGTGTGTGTGTGTGTGTGTGTGTGTGTGTGTGTGTGTGTGTGTGTGTGTATACAGATATTCTTAGGAACTGGTTTATAGCGAAAAATATTTTAATCTTGCAGTAGTATTGGTTTTGAGACAATTAAAAAACAAAAAGTGTGGCCAATAATTGAAGAGAGGCCTATCATATAATCTTCGGTTCCTGAGTTGTGCAAACCATGCAAAATTTACGGAGGGATGTGTGATGTGAATGGACACCTGTGTTTTTTGTCCAAAAATATTTACAAACGGGTTTAACAAAGGTTTGCCACTACGAGCTGGAGTCAAAAAGGCGGTCAATAACCTGCAAACATAATGCCTCTCCAATAAAACAAAAAATAGTTTCAGTCTCAGAGCTCATGAAAGGAGGCTATTCTTACAGTCTTCTGAGACATGAAATGACTTATCATTACTGATTTTCTTAAAAAAGGTGTCACAGTAAAAGATGCATCCTATTTTCACCTCTTCAGGCAAAAAAAAAAAACACCTTATATATTGTATGTTTCTTGGTTCTGTTGTGTGATGATAATATTAAATTATTTCACCAATTTTTTGTTTTATGTTAAATGCCTCGAAAATCTTATGTCTGTTCTCGGATATCAAGAAGCTGACGGGAGACTTTTTAAAAATGTATTTTCTGGATGAATAAGAATTGAATCGCAAATTATTTTGTGTTGAGAAAAACGTGACTTAAACATTATCGAAAGAATGTTGCTGCTAGATGCAATTAATCTCACAAAAATTTAAAGTTCAAATGTCGAAAGTAAAAGTAACAATTGTTTTACCAAAATAATTAGTGATATTTAAGTAAAGATCAAAGAGGTTTCTTAATAGTCTTAAGCTGGAAATATAATATAATATAATATAATATAATATAATATAATCATCGTAATCATGTCGTGCCGCTTGCACGGATATCCCTGACCCTCTCTTGCAACTTCTCCCTATCGTCCATCACCTCTGGCATGTCTTCATGGCTGCATCCCGTATCCTCACATAGCTGCTGAATGTATATCCTAGCTGGTCGTCCTGCATCTGCTCGGCCATATTTGGGGGTACATCCCTTATGAGCTCGTCCCTGCTTCTCCAGCGGTGTTCTGCATGTCTGGTTCGTCTACCTTGGATAGGTTTCGTGATGGGAGGCAGGTGGCCGTATAGTTGGTGCCTTGTGGGGTGTTGCCGCCAGGACTTGTTTAATATTGCTCGCAACATTCTTGTGTAATTGCCGTCTAGCTTCTTCTCCAGCCGTTTAGTTAGCGTGCAAGTAGTGCATCCATACAGCAGTATCGACACGACCGCTTCCTGGAGAAACTGTGTTTCATTTTATCGGTCAGGTCTCATTTCCATATGATCGGTAGCCAATTGATAGCTGTCCATGCCTTCGTTAGCCGCGTGTCGATGTCCTTTTCAGTTGATGAGACGCTTCTTAGGTAGCTGAATGTGTCTACCAGTTTCAGAGAGGTTCTCTCTAGCGTGGAGATGTAGCCTGTTTGATTATAGCACATATATTCCGTTTTGTGTGCATTGACATGGAGGCCAATGCCTGCGGCGGCTCAAAAAATAGAAAAGTAGATAGTTATATATTGATATTGTTTAAATTATTAAATTATCATTATTTTCATCGCAGCAAAAATATTTCTCAACATATTGCAATGAAAATTCGCTGGGAGATATTAGAGAAATGGGTATGACACTTAAGTAAATCTGATGTTAAGGTTCGAGTTCTGAGGATCAGGGGAGTTTTCCGTAACTCTTCATAGCCGTTACTAACATGTAGGCTCTTATTTGGAGTGGCTGTATATATCAAAATTCCATCAATTGGTCAAAAATATTGCCTTAGAAATTATGCGAATTCAGTTGGACCATGTGCAAAGAAAGAGGAAGAAAACATTATTTCGAAATTATTATATCGGAAATTATAAAAAAAACAATGTACAGTAAAGATGATTTCCGAAGGTCTAGGTTTCAAGTAACTTTAAAATCAACAGGAATCTATTATTCATCCGATTATATATATCATCATCATCATATCGTGCTGGCAGCACGGATATCCCTGACCCTCTCTCGCCACTCCTCCCTATCGTTCATCGCCCTTGGTAGGTCTTCAGGACAACAACCTGTATCCTCACATAGCTGCTGAATGTACGTTCGTGCTGGTCGTCCTGCTTTTGCGCGGCCGTGTGTGGGGATCCATAAGAGTACATCTCTTATGAGTTCATCTCTGCTTCTCCTGCAATGTCCTGCATGTCTGGTTCGCCTAACTTGAATAGTTTTCGTGATAGGGGGCAGGTGGCCGTACAGTTGGTGTCTTGTGGGGTGTTGCTGCCAGGACTTGTTCAGGATTGCACGCAGCATTCTTAAAAATCCGATTATATAAAAATACATATTGTAAGTTATTTTGTTAAGTTGTTTTATTGGCTGTAATAATTAGCCTTTGTTTGTGACTACCCCTTGAAAACTTTTGACGTTCAAAGATTTTAAAACAACCATTGTTTATAAAAATGACTCGTCCGCAGTTAATATCCTGAAATTGTAAATGGCAAAGTTTCCAGTTTATTTGTTTAATGACATATCTGCCTTCGTGGGTTATTTAATGTTAAAGTTATCCTTATTGAAGACCAGTAGTGGTATTATCTAACCCATGGCTGAAAGGATAAAGGATCTTATACATTTCTCAAAATTATTAGTTAAAAAGTGAACGTATTAGAGTAAGTGGGATTCGAACTAGCTTACAAGTATTCCACGGGCAAGTAAGTTAACCATTACACCACGAGCACGCCCTCAAAACCAGCATTAAATTGATGATAATTAGCTTTATATATTTTAAGAAGCCACCTATGGCTGTCTTTGGAAAAAAATATTCCTTCACAAAAATTCGATCTCGGTAAGCAATGTGCATTTCAGTAACAGTGAATTACCTTATTCAACCCCATTAAATACAATACTGCGCTAATCTATTAACTGAAATGCCGGAAGATGGTCAGAAGAGACTACACACTGCTGCCCAGGGTATGTTTACCAAATTCTCCATTATTCGACATTTCAGTGTTTAGGGTCACGGCCTCGGTTCCTGATTTATCGAGTACCCAATGGAAAGCTATCCAACTATTTCGAAGGCTTGGGCCAAGGGTTAACAGTAGGAGATCGCCCATTTAGATAAAGGTCTTAAATGTTATGGCTTGGTGAGTGTTGAGGTTGGAGGAACGAAAAGACTGAACCAGTAATAATGTAGACCTCATGTCTAAATTGTTGTTAGTTGAGGGTATTAAATAAGTGGTGTTGTTGTTTGGTTGGGGGGTCAAAACTTTTGTAAGTTGGTCTATCTCTTTCTGGGTACGGTTCTTTGGCAATATTGGCGTGGAAGTGAAATGGGTGAAGTTTCTTGTGTGTATACTAACAGCGTTTATCAGATTATTTAAAGATAGGAAAAGATTAGGCGGCTAAATTGACAAGTGATGTTGATGTTGTAGAATTAATATTTTAAACAAAGAATATGAAAGAAAAAAAAAACAATTATTGGAAGAATATTAGAGAGAAAGGAAGAGAAAAAAAACATTTAAAAAATCTCAAAATAAAAACAACTAATCGAAATAGATAAATAAACGTATTATTAAAATGATTGAAAAGAAAAAAATATATTGAAAGAAAGAAAGAAAGAAAGAAAACAAAAGAAAGAAAAAAAGAAAGAAAGGAAGAAAAAAAGAAAACAAAAGAAAAAAAAAGAAAGAAAAAAGTAAGAAAGAAAGAAAGAAAGAAGGAAAGAAAGAAGCAAATTGACAGTATTGAAAAAAAATAGGGAAGGAAATGTATTTAAAAAAAAGTAAGCATAGAGTGAAAGACACCAAGTTAGAAGGAAATCAAGAATAGGAGGAAATTTAGTAAGAAGGAAATGTAGAAGGAAGGGAACTGGGTAAAATAAAGTAAAAAGAAGAAAATAGAAAAAAGCAAATATAGAAAAAAAGAAAGAAAGAAAGAAGATAATATAGAAAGAAGAAATTAAGGGTTACTCGAAGGCTCCCTTTTCAATAGCTACTACACCGAGGTTTCAGTGATGGCCCTACTTCATTCCCTGGAATGCTCCCCTTTACTCTTGATCTTTACCTTATAATGCTGAATGTTAAACAAGGTGGTATAAAGTACCATTTTTGAGTCTATGATATAACTCGACCTGGGATTGAACCTCGGTCTCCCAGACGATTGGCGAACACTCTACTCATAAGTCCAATGACCCGGTATTGAGAATTAAAAAATGGTGAATGAAGGACATATAAAAAGAAGCAAACACAGAATGAAGGACGTGAAATAAGAACGAAATCGAGAATAGAAATGAATATAAAAAAGAACAAACTAGAGACAAGAGGAAACAGAGAAAGAAGAAAAGAGAAAAAGGAAAGAAAGAAAAAAAGGAAAGAGATAAAAAGGAAATGCCGAAGGAAGCATAAACAAAGTCGTTAATGAATAATGAAATATAGAAAAAAGTAAATAGAGCTCCAAGGAAATAGAGAAGAGAAGAAAATAAGAAATCAGAAAATAGGGAAGAAAGAATACAGAGAATGAAAAATAATGAAAGAAGGAAAAGCAAAGAAGCATTTACGGAATAAAAAGGAAACAGAAAGAAAGAAAATAGAAAAAAAAAAAGAAATATAGTAAGAAGGAAATAGAGTAATTAGAGGATTGAAAGAAGGAAATAAGAAGGAAGTGATAAAGAAGGAAAAATAGAGCGTGAATGAAAAAGCGAAAGAAAGAAATGAAGCAGAAAGGACACAGAGAAGAAAATAAATAGAGTTGAAAGAGAATTGAAAGAAGGAAAAAAGGTGAAAGTAAATATAGAAATAAAGATAGAGAATAAAAAAAAATGCAGAAAATCGAAGAAGAATATAGTGAAGTAAGTAAAGAAAGAAAGAAAGAAAATAAAAAGGACGAAAATGGAGGAGGAGGAAAATTGAGATGGGATAAATAGAAATAGAACAAGTTGAGATGGAAAAGAATAGAAAGAAAGAAACAATACAAAAAAGGAAATAAAGTAAGTTGTTGGTTGGTTGGTTGGATGGATGAGTTTTATGGCAAATCAACCTCTGTAGGTTATTTAACGCCAAATCCATTTTTATGCAAATATTCAGTTCTATTTCAAACAATCCAGTTTACAATGAGTACACAGTTTAATTGCCAAAAACATTTCTATTTCAAGCTATTCAATTTAGTCAAACAATTCTAATTCAAACAGTTCAGCTTAGTATAAGTATAGAGTTTGTTTACACACAGTTTAATGTCAAAATATATCTATACTAAACAATTCAGTTTAGTGTAGTACAGTTCCATTTCAAAACCTCAGTTTAGTATAAGTATGCAGTTTAATTCTATTTAACTCATAGATAAGGCCCTATCAGGTGCTACCATTCCGGGCCAGAGTGTACCTGGAAGAAATGGCAACGGAGGGCTACTCTGCATTCCCCAAAGCTCCATCAGATTATTTAGTGTCATATACACTTGTTGCAGGGGTCTTGCCCCGTGCAGAAAAGCAGTCGGTGTATTCTACCGCCCCAGCCGACTGGGCAAAGAAATAAAGTAAGAGGAAAATAGACAAAGAATGAAATAGTTATGGAAGGTTATAGAGAAAGCGAGGTAAAAGGAAAGAAAGAATCGGAAAATAAAGAAAAAATAAAAGAAATTATTTTGAAATAAAAAATTAGACTTAAAAATGCAAATAAAGTTGCAAAAATTGCTAAAACACACGCAAAAAAAAGGAAAATACAAGATAAAATAAAACAGTGAAGGAAAATGAGAGAATAAAAACGGAAAAGTGTTTTAACTTCTTAGAAATAAAGCAAAGGCGATAAATCAACTAAAAGGTGACAAATATCGATAGAAATGAACACAAATGAATTGTGTTTCTTTTTCAAAAGAATAAAACATGAAATTGAATTCAAATAAGAAAGAAAAGGGGTTTAGTGACTTTTCTTGAAACTACAAATCATTAAAAACGACGTTCAAGGAATTCCGTATTTTTATTTTTTTCAAATTATGTTTGTATTGCTTTCTGAAAAACAATTGTATAAGTGCGTCGAATATGTATATAGCTGTTATTTTTCTTTTAGTGCTTTCAACCTTTCTTTAGCCATTATCAAGAACAAGATAGCTCTTGATTGTCACCGAGAGAATATATTAGATTGTTTGTAATTCGGTGTTTCTCTTTAGTAACGTTATCATTTTACATTTCCATTACTAGTTGGTCGTTGGAACGATCTAGAGAAATATATCGGTGTAAGTGTTTTCATTATAACGGTTAAGTTTATAGAAGTAGTGTTTCGGAATTTTTTTTTTTCATTTTAAATGGTAACGTGTGATGAAATATTCTTGGTTGGGTCATTCTGTCCACTAGGTATTAAAGTAGTTTAAAACACCGTTTCCACTCAACAAAAGGTACATCAGTGAGAGTAAGTATTCTTACTCTTGCAATTAAAAATTTCATACATCCGAAAATTATGTACAATATCAGTATTTAATTAACCATTTTTATGCATCCTTCCAATATTTTCAAGGATTAGAATACGATTAATAAAACATTAATTATCTCACGTATTGGAAAATTAAGCGAGAAAAGGTGGAAAGAGAGGAAGTGAATAGTCATATGCAAAATAGATTTTCTCTTTACAAGAGCAGAATCACATCAATGATTCTGCAGTTTATATTAATTAAGCATCATATTATTTGTCAATTCAAAGAAAGCATCATTATATATATATATATATATATATATATATATGTGTGTGTGTGTGTGTGTGTGTATTAGTTTTTATATATACCTAATTGCATGGTTGCTTATCTGCGACCACTGGTTTCATGCCATATTTATCATATTCTTCTCACCTTTTTCTTTTATTTTCCGCCTGATAATTGTCATATAAAGACCTCATGAAACCAGTGGACACAGAAAAATGTCCATGCTATTATATATATATATATATATATATATATATATATATATATATATATATATATCATTATTATTATTTTATATTATTTTACAGCAATATCACAGATATTGAGCACTCTCTAAATTTTACCCCATTTGGTCTACCACAAATCCACCAACTTAGATAGTGACTCCCATATACTGTTGTAATATATATATATATATATATATATATATATATGTGTGTGTGTGTGTGTGTGTGTGTGTGTGTTCGTAGGCATGTCAATAAATCCTTTGCTTAAAGAAGAAAAGTGTTTACTTTACACAATAAGCATCTATTATTTATATGTTAATTGGATATGCCATTTCCTTATTAGTTTGTAATTTAACAAATTATATTCTTAATAACAAAATCTTTAATTTTGGTTTTTAAATCATTTCTGAAATCATTAATAAAATTAATGATTTAATTTCCTATTTAATTTTTATTAAGAAATATTTCGTCTGCAAAAAAAAAAACAACGTAAGTGCCGACACCGTTAACAACAATTATTATCTTTCCCGTTTTGAAATGTCCACAAACTTAATTCGGGTAAAACAGAGAGGATTTTTTTTAAAAATCTGGCTACGTTTTATTTCGAGAGTATTTCTACCATGTAGGCTGATCTCAGAATACGCCTACCGAATAAGAAACCTCATAAGAAGGTGTTTTGATTATGACAGTAAAGTGTACCTGGTGATGAGGTTCCAGTTTCAGAGAACTGGGAAGTTTTAAGTACCTTTTCAATCCTCATTAATATTGTTGGATGTTTTCTTGTTATAAGTAATAGACAACTTTCGGTCAAAAATACGAAGTTTATTCTCTGTAACGCCGTTTGATATGTTAAACCGATTAGCCGTCCCAACGTTCAGTGCAAATACCTGTTAGGCTCCTATTAATGCGCCAAATAGAGCTGTTTAAGTTATTTGTATTCGATTGAATCGTATAAAAAATATCTTAGGTTCGTTATAACACAATAAGAAAGAACTAGAAAAATATATATAAACATATAATGAATATGATTACCTAATATCTTGGCAAAATATAATTTTTCTGTTGCATATTGACCCTTGAGTGAGCCGTCAATCAGAGACGCAATGCGTAAATAAGCGGGAGCAATCAATTAAGTTATGGGCGTTATGAAATGATATATGCAGATGCATGCTTGCCAGTGTGAGTCAGTAAGGTCCTGAGTCAGAGCCAGCTTGAAGTTACTCAGAGCGCCCCGCAGCGGTCTTCAGTTGAGTAACCCCGGCCGCAAAGCAGAAGTGCTAAGTAGGGTCTTGAAGATAACACAGTGTGATATAGTCAAGTGAAAAAGTTAAGGGACAATATAGCAGCCTGACTCTCTCTCTCTCTCTCTCTCTCTATCTTTCTCTCTATCATTCTCTCTCTCTCCCCTCAATCTCTCTCTCTCTCACACACACACACACACACACACACACACACACACACACACACACACACACACACACACACACAGAAACTTTGAGTCTAAAAAGAATAAAGAGAGTTCTATTTTTATGACCAAGTGTTTGGTTTCTTTCCTAATCATGGCTATACAACACTAGACCAATTGAAATGGCATTTAAATCAATCCGTCATTCAATCAATCAATCAATTTTTTTGGACTTGAAAACATTTCTTGCAAAAAAATTGTACATGAATAGTTGGAAGCAAATCCTTCTTCAATCCTACAAATGAATAACACTGAAAAGACAATATATCGCTAAAACAAATACTGAGTTACATTACAGTTTTACTCCGCATTGGGTTTTTTTCTAATTACTTTCAATAATCCAATGATCGAGTCCCAAAATAAAGGCATTTTCATTATTTTAGTCTCTTCTTTCGTTTTTCAAAAAAGGTTTCATAAACTTATTGTCCATGTGTGTGTCGACAGAGAAATCGTAAAATGAACATCTGAGATTTATATGTAAGAAGTTTTAGTTTATGTTATTTTTTTGGTTTTTATTTTAATTCAATAACACGTTTTTTGGCGATATTCATTTTAAAAGGTTAATGAAAAATTATTCTAATATTAAACCTAAAGCTAAAAGGCCGTTAAAAAATAAAAATGAATTACTCGATTAATTAAAAAGATGACTGCTCTTGAAATGTTGTTCTGAAAAAAAAAATCGTCTGCTGCTTTGCTTTTGCTGACGTCATAAACTGTTGTTTCATGACAACTGAAACGGCGACTATTTAAAACGAGAACGTTAATACTTGCCTCGCTAACTACCAAAAGCTACAATTTTTCTTAAAGATCGGCACACATATACATCAATTAATCCTTAGCAAGACAACGAAAAGTGCATTTATTTTTACGCAACAAATTTTTATTCTTAAACATAATTTATTTTCGAACTTTTTGCTTTGTTTTTATCAAATTGTGCGTAAATAAAATCTACTTTGATAGTCTAACAGAAGAGTTTTCCAGGAACTGTGATAAAAAGTTTAGTGTTGAAATTAATTATGTATACAAGCAGAGTAAAACATATAACTGGAAATTGAGATGAAACGTGTATCTTATGTGTTTTTTTTTTTTTTGTTTTTTTGCAATAAGGATTGATTCATAATATTTTTGTGTGTGCATATCAGTTTTTGTTTGCGCACAATGTACATAATTGATTTTAAAATTATTTTTTACGCTTATTTATGTGTCAGTCCTGAATTTCTTTCAGATAAAACTTGTTTATCGTAATAAAAAAGCAAAACAAATATTTCGGGGTCAGCCTGAAAAAGCCTAAAGTCTTTCTTCGACTACTGGACTATTATTGAACAGCATGGAAGATTCTTATATTAAGACCAACTTGCTTTTTGTCGGCAAAAAATGGAAAATTTTTTTTTTTTAGAAATTGTGATACGGGTGTCTCTTTTTCTATTTTCAGGATTTTGTGAAACAATTTGAATAGAAATAGTTAAAATTTTATGAAATAGTTCAACATTCACATTGAACAGCAAACATAGAAAAGGTCCTTGCTTGATTCGGGTAGTTCAAAATTAGCCATGTGGCTTCATTGTTTCCTGGCAGTGCACAAAGACAATATCTCTTGTGTTGAAAGATTAGTGGCGAAATAGATCAAGGACTGCTTTATGCAACTTATTTGTTACTCCTCCCATAGACTCGCAGCTGGAAATGCAAAATACCTCATGGAGATGATCAATTATTAGGAAATATTTATCAACCTTCAGTAATATACGGATATTTCAATCTTTTGAAAAACACAAAAAATTCTAAAAAAGAAAATCAGTAAACGACTCTCATAAACTCCTGTTAGACAAAAAGACACGTAGATGTTTTCAAATGCCCGATGAACCTCTCAAAATAGAGTAGATGTTTGATAATTATCCGACGTTCCACACGTCATTTTGTAGTAGTGGGCCATGCATGAATTGAGACTTATTTGCAGCCTTCATAAGAAAGCTTGTAGAAGTTAAAAAAATAAAAACTTTGACTGATCCTTACACTTACTTTCTACATTCTACTTCGATCTTAAAAACTTGCTGTAATCAACACCTGGATTATATCTTATTTGCAAATATCGCTTACACTCCCTTAGACTTTGAATAACTTATAGCTGTTTTTTTGTTTTTATCAACAAAATTGAAAAAAAACTTAGTAAACTTAAGTAAAATATAGATTCCTAAGAAAAGAATTGAGCGTGAAAAAACTTTTCAGTTCACAACATTCAGAGAAATCATGAAAAATATACAAATTTACTTAAGAAACTCAAATATTAATTGGGCTATTTAACGTAAAGATGTCCATATTTATCTGATATGATATTTAGCTTGAAAACACAAAGACAAACCCTGATATATTGAGTTCAGTTTATAATAATCTAAACGTGTCACTTCAAAACCTTGTATCCATACAATATCACAGAAATAAATAAAGAAAGAAAGAAAAGGTAATATTTTTCTTCGTAAAACTACATCATTTCTAACGTCAAGTAGGGCACAAAATAGGTCGATTTTATCCCCTGTATGGAGGTGCCATATCCCCCGAAAAGTCCCCTGGGTATGACACAAAACGATATTTGGTGGTGAGCTTCCAGATATGAAGATCCAGCGAGCGTTGAGCACGTTTTCATTGCTCATACTACCATGTCTATTCTAACCCAGTGTGTGTGTGTGTGTGTGTGTGTGTGTGTGTGTGTGTGTGTGTGTGTGTGTGATACTATTCCCTACCCCTATAGTGACTAAGCCGGCTCTGCAAATGTATTCATGAGTAGATTTTCAAGGGGATTTTCAAGCGACATTAATCTAGCAGGCTTGAATTCAAAGTTTCCTTCTTCTATTCCGTTGCCCATATCAAGGTTAAAAGCCAAGTTTGTTTTACTATTTACCCATAGCTGGAGGAATAATAGGACGATGCATACCTTTCCAAAATGTTTATCACTGGGGGAAAAGCGTTCAAGATTTAAACTCTCGTCGAATCTATTTCCAACGGCGATAACAGTTACACCATGAAAACCTCCTAATCAGAGAGGTAAGATTGTTTGATTCAAATTCATAGCCCAAATAGAACTTTAAAATTCTTCACTTTTAGTAAGGAATGCGGAACACATTATAAATGTGTATTAACAAAGGATTATTATTAGTTAGGGAAACCTTTTTTATGCAAATCATTTATAAAAAAGAGTAGTATTGGACCTATAATTGTTTACGAAGGATTTTTATTATTATTATTGTAATTATAATAATTAGCTGCAAGAAACCATATAGATATGAGTAAACAAATAATTATTATGAAATAATTGCGTGAAACTGTATAAATCGGTATAAATTATTTGTATTAGATACAAATACTTGAAACCATAGGATTATGTGGAAATTATTTGTAGGAAATCGGAATATTTGATATCATATAAGTGTCAGTAAAGAAATGATTCTACACTTATGAAATACAGCAATTTCCAGAAAATATAAATTGGAACACTGAAAATATAATTATGCTAGCAATCAAAGATTTATAATTGAATCAAATTTTGAGATATAAAAACCTCGTAAGGAGTTTATATACTTGAAAAAAAGTCATTTTCATAATAGATATTTAAACAAACATTGTCTTTACCATTTTTTAAAATTTTCAAAATTCAGTCCCAAAGATTTTCTGACAGACTAAAATATTATTGAAGAATATTTAACAACATATTCACTTTTCATTTCTATATTATTACAATCATTATAACCAATAACCAATGGAATTGTTATTCGCTATTATGTAAGTTTGTCTTATACGAAACACACAGACAAACAACTGGTAAATCTTTTTTTTTAATTAAAAACGTACATACATGTATATCATAAAGCGAAGTACATCTGCTTGTTTCCTCATCTCATGAGAATAAAATTTGTAATCAGTATGAGAAATTGTACAGTTTCTAATATTTTTTTTCCATTTAGTATGAAGGTGGCTTTAGAATTTTAGCTGTACGTCGGCAAGAAAGAAAAGAAAAATGAAAAGGCAGAAAATTATACTGCATAATAATACAATAGCATTATTGATCTTCCAGATATACTGAATTATATTCTTATGCACACATATGCACATTATACATACATATATATATATATATATATATTATATATATATATATATATATATATATATATATGTGTGTGTGTGTGTGTGTGTGTGTGTGTGTGTGTGTGTGTGTGTGTGTGTGTGCATATATAACGCTCATCATTTGATAAAAAACTAAAGCTGTCGTAATTTCAGTACAAGTTGAAAATGAATGGCCAGAAAATATTTTGCAGATATAAGACTATTAAAAATTCAAAAGTAAGAACAATATCACTAACACAGAACTATATGTGTAAATATACAGTCGCGCGCGCGCACACACACACACACACACACATACTTATACAGAAGTTGAGATAGATAGATAGATAGATAGATAGATAGATATGTGTGCATGTACATACTCACTTAGAGACAACAGGATTGAACGACTGTTTACTCAACTTTATTCTCAATGCAAGTTCGCAAAAAACAAAGATTTTGTCTTGATATCAATTTTACTCATCTCTCATATTTTATGAATGAAAATCTTTTTCGTGCATCTAACATAATTGTATAGGCATAGCTTTTTTTTTTTTACTAAACTTTGCTTAGTTTTCACGCAAAACCAATAGTATGTGGAACCCTCTGAGAATAGGCTCACTACCAATCTAATTTGTTAACCATTTCATCTTGCGAAATTCTTCCCGGTGCATAGACGTATGCATCAATAAGATCAGGTATGTTTATTAACAACCTATACATAGAGATCAAAAGGATAAAATAATGTAAATTAATAGAACTTTTATATTATCATAAGAGAGGACAATTGCAAAGTTAAATAAGATGTATCAACAAGCCTGCTAGACATCAGTTAAATTCCTATCTGAAATGTTCACTGTATGATATTCGATCTACGTGATTAATATTCACTTTTGAATTGAATACATTAACGATAAAACATTGTTGAAATAATTTGTGTTTGACACAAACCTCTTTTCAGTATTAGGTTGAGGAATTATTGATGTGCTTACAAAAGTGTCTATTTCTATAAACAATGATTTTCATCAAATTGACCTAAAGGAAAAAAAAAAAAAAACTAATTTCAAATTAATTTATTTTGTGTGTACATATCCATATTTAATTTGATTAATATGCTGATAATATTCGGGAATTGACAGAAATTGTGAAAAAAAACCCAATAAAATGAAAAAAAAGAATAAATAAATAAATAAATGAATAAATAAATAATCCATTGTTTCTGATTATTTTATAAATAGCAAATTTTATCTTCATCTACCAGTTTCTTCATTTTACCTTATCAGTAATATTTGTATAAAATGATTACACTATTTCCCTTCTTTTCGAATTTCTGGTGTGTTTTATTTTATTTTATTTTTATTTCTTATCTATTTATTCATTTTATTTTACTTTATTGGTTAATTCTTACTCATTTTGGAAGAGTCAATCTTCAGGACTCCGAATTTCAAATTGATTCAATTTATCGGCAACTGTTGTCTCTATCTGACGCGGGATCTAAATTATATAGGGGCTGATTGTATATAATCTACTCAAGTCATAAATCACGAAGTAATTTCTTCGCACAGTCGACGTCAGATATGGCACATTTGTAAAAAGATTTTTTTTAAATATTAGAATAAAATAGTAACCTCTCCATGAAGAAGTGACCTAGGGCAACGTTTCTTCCACCCAGTTAATAAAAGGCGTTACACAAAAGTGTTATTTTCATATTACTTTTTATACGTATTGACGACAAAGAAGTTAATTTATTTGTGATAGACGAAGCAATTTATCCATATGCATCAACACATACATACACACACACACACACACACACACACACACACACACACACGCACACACACACACACACACTCTCTCTCTCTCTCTCTCTCTCTCTATATATATATATATATATATATATATATATATATAAATGTTTATTAGAGGGAAAAAGGAATAAACAAATAGATAACAGAATGCATTCACACGAACATACATGTTCTTGTAAATAAGAAAATGGATACAAATGCACATACACGCCCTTGCTAACACATTGACAGATATGTATACGCATGTTTGTATGTCAAAAATATATAGGTGAACTTAAACGTCACTCTCTTTCTCTCTCTCTCTCTCTCTCTCTCTCTCTCTCTCTCTCTCTCACTTTTATCAGGTTCTCTTTCTCTACGCAACTCAAACACACACATATTATTACCTACTCATATTATGTTTCATTTTCAAAATATCTCTTTCCTTTATTTTGTGATATAGATATTAAAACTTTTAGAAGGATGAAAATTTATTCAACCATCTAGATGTTGTATTACATGAATTCTATGGAGAGAATTTTTAAAAAAAGTTTTAATAAGCGCCGTTAAGCGTGTAAACATTTCCAGACAGTTTTCCTCTCCCAGAAATGTTGGTATTTTTTAAAAATGCATTGGCTACTTTTCAATATTTCATAATCAATACTTCCACCTGGTCTTCTTATCATAACAACAACTGGCCTGATGCAAAACACTCCACCATTGATTTAAAAAAAAATCTATTCAATGTGATTGTTCAAGTAAGTTTCGTAAAATTTATGTATTTTTAAAAATATTTTCAAAGTTATTATCTACCTATATATAGAAAGGTTGTTATTTAGTAAACAAAATCAGCTCGACTGAAAATATTAACAATCGTACCAACATTAAAATTCTATAAACATTTCGATTCTTATTCAATAATAACTGAATTACTTCATGAACACCAACTTTCATAAACATAGTAATTGAAATATTTTAAGCATATCGACTTGCATTAATTTTGACATCTCAATCAATATCGATCCGAGTCAAAAGTTGTTTACGAATAGCTGAAGTATATTGATTGATGCTATAAAATATTATTTGATCCGAGTTAATTAATACCCTGGGGTCAGGAAATTGAAATCTGTATTATAACAAGTTGAATTGTCTTCAGATTGAGATTAATGGAATTATATTGGTTAGGTACAAATTTAGGAGCTGTAATTTCATATGTGTATCAACTTTAAGATCCAGTATTTTGCATACTTCATCTTATGTTTCAAGTACGTGGTGATTTCAATAAGTTTCCATACTTTTTTATACAAGTATTTAAAACCGTCGTAGACTCTTGAAAATTCAGTATTTTATTGCTATACATCTTATTTTTATCATTTCAGGTTCAAATGAACAGCTACAGCAGCAATTGGAATACACCCTACTAAAGCCTGATTGTCACATCTGATGAATTTCAAAAATGCAATCTGACAATTTAGAAGAAGGATATGTAATAAAATTATCTTTTAAACTTGGAAAAAATGCCACAGAAACGTATGGAATACTTCAGACTGCTTTTGGGGCATCTTGTATGAATGAAGCATCAGTTTTTGAATAACATAAGAGATTCATGGAAGGCAGGGAGTCTGTGAGGGATGGTGAAAGGAGTGGGAGGAGTAAGGAAGTCAATATACCAGAGTTGATTGGCCAAAGGTTTAGGGCTAGGGTTAGGGTTAGGGTTGCAATGTTGAGGTTTTAAGGGAGTTCAGGAAGAGATTCCGTTGGAAGAGGTCAGCACTCTTCAAATCGGGTCAGTGGCATTTCCACCAGGACAATGCACCAGTCCACAACTCCATCCTTGTCACAGATTATTTGACCAAGATGGGCATTAAGACAGTTACTCACCGTCCCTATAGTCCAGACCTTTCTCCCTGTGACTTTTGCTTATTCCTTAAGCTCAGAGGCTATCGTTATGAGACGATTGAGGAGATAAAAGAGGCTGTAACGAAGGTCATTGACACGCTCACCCAAGAGGACTTCCATGGGGCCTTCCAGAAATTGTCGGAACAGTACAAAAAGTGCATTTAAGCCGGATGAGATTGCTTCGAAAATTGACCTATTAACAATTTATTTTTTATTCGCAAAAAGAATTTTTAGCTATGTACTAATTTTGATGAAAGGATTTACTATTAAGAAATTTGTTGCGATTGTTTAAGATGATTGTATTTATGTTTTTCATATGGCTACCATAAAAAAAAAAGAAAAGAAAAACGATTTTGCTCGGTCACTTATCTTTTTTCAACAAACTGTTTTTCTTTTGAATAAAAAGTTTTCATGTAATTTTACAATTGACCATTTGATAGTTTATTTCAAATTTGAAAAAAAAAAACATTTAGTATTTTTCAGATGTTGAATTAAAATGTCTGAACAATTCCCCCGCCACCACTATGTAACATGTTTTTATAGAAAACACGTTTTTTCTCTGTCAATTATATGTATTTCTGTATTTTATCATTATATATATACATATATAGATATATAACATTATATATATATATATATATATATATATATATATATATATATATGTGTGTGTGTGTGTATTTATGTATGTATGTGTGGATATATATATATATATTTATATATATATGCACACGCACACACACACACACACACACACACACACACACATATATATATATATATATATATATATATATATAAAAATTGTGTATTGGTACGTGTATACATGCATAAATGTATGTAGGTATGTGTAACTTTATTTAAAATTGGAGTGGTTGAATTTAGTATATTTTAAAATAAAAATTCATGTTTCATCCAGATCATTTTTTCTTATAACCCGGGTATATTGGAGAATGAATATACAAATCAAAGACACTTTAACGCTACATATTAAAAAATCATTACATTCAGCCAGTGGGAATACGTATAAATTCCAGCTATTACATCAAGTTGAAACTTTTAATAAACGTATAACAAATGATGGAACCAGTTTTATGTAATTGTACCAAAGGTTTTTCGAAAATTCTTTATACAGAGTAAAACGCGGCATATTTACTGCGCTTGGTATTTAAAAAAAAACACACTTTTCCACAAGAGACTTTGATTGCGTAATGGACAGCTTTAAATAAGAGACTTATGTATTATCATAGAAGCGACTAAGAAAGGGTGCCCTGTGTATGAACTCAAATTGCATTTGATGGCAAGTTTGGGTTTTATGACATAGCAACATTTGTCGGTTATTTAATGCCAAATCAATTTTTATACAAAGAAACACTTCTAGTTCAAACAATTCAGTTTAGCAAAGTACACAGCATAAGATTCAAAAACATTTCTATTTTAAGCTTTTCAGTTTAGCAAACACTACTATTTCAAACAATTCAGTTTAGTGTAAGTAAAGTTTCAATATCAAGAGCAATTCTATTTCAAACAATTCAGTTTAGCAGCGAAAAACAGTTCTATTTAAAAAAAAAAAAAAGTTTAGCATAAGTATGCAGTTTAAATGTCAAAAGTTCTACTTCAGGCAATTCAGTTTAGCATAAGTTCACAATTTAGTTCTCTTTGACTCATAGATATATCCTTATCAGGTGCTACATCTCCGGGTCAGAATGAATCTGAGACCATGGCAATGAAGGGGTACTCCGCATTCCCCAAAGTTCCAGCATTACACGAACCTCACCATCAGATTGTTTTGTGTCATATATTGGACACTCGTTGTGGGCTCTAACTCCTCTGCAGTGATTCAGTTCCTGTATTCTACAGCGTCAGGTGACAGGGCAATTAATGTTGAGATCTAGGGAGTGTATACCCCTTACTCCCCGGTCACCTCTGGCCAGAAGAAGTAATAAATCTTAAGAAACATTGTTATACAACATATGACATAGATTTTCGGTTCGTTCCTAGTGACCCCGTGCGCTTTGACAGGCTGTCACGTAGTGATTAGTAAACAGGGGGGAAGACAGCGTGTCTGGCCGGTCGGGTTCAACGGGTGTGTAACCGGAAGGAGCCCACGTGATAACCACGCGGTCAGATTGAGACAGTGCAGAGAGCAGAGAGTTGAGCGAGGGACACGCAACCGACCAGAGGCGTCAGGTCATCACTGACGATAAGGTGCAAGGGGTGAAAGCTCCCGGAAGAATGTATGCGACAAGAATAATTCCCCTCTGAGAAAATATTTGTCTCCATCTATCTCTCAAACTAACAACAAACAATGGGCACCTTTCAAGAATAAAGTGAGAGATATATTTTTATAAAGAAGTGTTTTGTTCGTTTCTTGAATTTCGTAAATCACGTATGAGAATATACAAAAATATCTGCTCACAAAATGTAAATTTGAATGTACAAAGAACGAGATACTATAACCTGATCTTAAAATGAACCTAAATCGATCGACATGTTGCTAAAATGAATCAGTTAATTATCTAAACCAAATTATAAATAGGCTTCACGAGAAATGTTATAAAAAGGTTTTTGTAGATTTATCATGAGAAACAAATAACATTTAATATTCATATGCTTCATCAACATCATCATGGGGTGCCTCCGGCATGGATTTCCCTGACCCTCTCCAGCCACTTGTCCCCATCGTTCATCGCTTCCGGCAGGTCCTACCTGCTACATCTTGTATCAGTGCCGAGCTGTTGTAGATAGGTTTTAGCTGGTCACCTTAACCTTGCTGGTCTCCCTGAGTGGGTCCACAGGAGTATATCGCTTCTGAGCCCGCCCGCCCTTACTTTTCCATCAGTGTCCCGCGGGTCTCACACGTCTAGTTTGGATAGTTTTCAAGATGGGTGGTACGGCTGCTGCTTTGTGACATGCTACCCCAAGGACTTATCCAATACAGTTCGCAGTATTCTTGGGCATTTGCCATCAAGCTTTTTTTTTCATACACTTGGTCAGCGTCCATAGTTCATCCATACAGCAGTACTGAAACGGCCGTGTCACTACTGGTGTATTGATGCATTACTTACATTCTTAGTTTATTAAAATATAATAAAATATCACCTTATATATATATAATTTTAAAAATTCACTATTTTTTTCGCGTAGAGAGAAAGGAACCATTCGGGAAATATATGTCGGAATATATCACTTTTGCACACGCATGCACATTTAAAATCAAACCGGCAAACGAAATGCTTCCGTCACAGCTTTAAAAAATGCTGTCACGTAGATTTACAGAAAGAATGAAGAAATAAATATCAAAAACATTTGAAAATAAATCTGATTGACAGAAATAATATCAAACATCTTTGAATTAATCTGAAAAAATATTGATGAAGTGAAAACGGTTGGAATTTCGACACATTGTTAGGGATAATATTTAAAAAAGATGAATTTAGATCAACGAGACTGCTATTTATAAAGAGGATATAAGATAGGGTCTCAGCAGTATATAAATGGGGTCTAATCAACTTCAAAAAATGAAACGCAACAAAAAAAGCAAATTAAAACATGTAAAATAGAATCATAAAAAATGTATATATATTCCACGTTTATGTTAAGCTACACTAAATCAGAATGCGCAAAATCAGTGAAGCAAAATCCTGCACAGAAAAATAAAATTATCTCCACGAGACCAACTATGCAACAATAAACAAATGGTAAGTAACAAATCTAATGATCAATAAATCAATACCTACAGAAAACAAATCAGAAGAGAGAAGAAGAAAGAGAAAGTTTTATTTTTTGACCCTATTCTACAATCTCCTTTCAAAGACTGGAAAGTTCATATGATGTCGTCAAATCTGTTGCTGATAAATTTTTGAGCCATAAGATTAAAGCAATGCCACACCGATGAGTGACGTGGTGATTAAATGCCATGATAATACTATTCGTCCCTGAAGTATTTAGCCTATCATTGCGTATATATATATATATATATATATATATATATATATATATATATATATATATATTGGCCAGTCGGCTTTGGATGTAGAATACACAGACTGGACCTTTGAAGAGGGTTAAGAACCTGCAGTGAGTATCCTGGATATGAGACTAAATTATCTTATGGTGAGGTACCAGTAATTCTTGAGCTTTCATTGCCATTGCTCCCCGGTCCACTCTGGGCCAGAGCGGTAGCCCTTGTAGGGTCCTATCTATGGGATAATAGATCTGAACTCCATATTTATACTGAATTGTTTGAAATAGAACGGGTTATTTGTATAAAAATAGATTTGGCATTGAATATCCAACAAAGGTTAATATGCCATAAAACCCACACAACCAGGGAAGTGTCTTCGTGGTGTTATGGTTAAAGCGATAGACTGCGGAATCGTAGTAAGCGAGTTCATATTCCACTCGCGCTATTACGTCCACTTTCGGGCAAATACCTTTGGGAAATGTTTGAACCCCCTTATCCTCCCAGCTATGGGTTAAATCGTACCACATAGGATGGCTTTGGCATTAAAAAACCTACAAAGGTTAATATGCCATTAAACAAAGAAACCAAACCAAACCAAACCGAACAACCAGCAAACTTCATGTGTATATATATATATATATCATACAACGGAATACCCAATTAATTTACCAGAATTTAATTTTCACAATTTCTTTTTCTTTTTTTTAAGTTTTACTGATTTGGTTTTAGCTATGATTTACATATGCAACATGTACACGTGTAAAGACACACACGTACACACATACAAATTCTTTCTGGTTATTACATGAACCTGAAATATAATATATCTGAAACTATATATATATATATATATATATATATATATATATATATATATATATATATATAAGTGGGTGTGTGTATGTGTTTAAGAAGAGCGATGAATAGATATTTTACTTTAGTGTACAAACATGTACGCAACATATATATATATATATATATATATATATATATATATATATGTATATGTATATATATATATTAATGGGAGAACTGTATATCTATATACGAATGTCATGCAATATAAATGCATTCACACACACACGCGCACACATGCACACATGCCCACATACACACGCAGATATACATATAAAATCTTTATAAAAATACATTTGAGCAATTTCAAATCATTTCAATATTAATTTTTATTCAATATTCTGTAAATAGGCTTCCCTCTGACTTTAATCCCTGAGTAAAAGAAGAAGACACGA
Organism: Sepioteuthis lessoniana; assembly: GCA_963585895.1. Lineage (NCBI taxonomy): Eukaryota > Metazoa > Mollusca > Cephalopoda > Myopsida > Loliginidae > Sepioteuthis > Sepioteuthis lessoniana. The sequence goes on along the minus strand of CAUZXS010005504.1, from coordinate 45,180 downwards.
TTATAATGATTATTTCACACCAGACCACTGTTACTGACAGCGCTCTAGTAGTAAAGTTGGACAATTCAATGTATTCCTTTTACATATTCTCTTCTTATACTTAGTGAGTTTTACACATTATTTATTTTGAAAGTTGGCTCCTGTTTATGTTTTCAGTCTGACGCATTTTCTAATTTTTAATACCGCAATGTATATCTTTTATAACTTTACCCATGTTTTATTACAACATTTCTTTCCACTCATAATTCATTATTTTTGTCATCGCAATTCGTTTTATTTTTTTCTTCAATTAGTTGTACTGATTATTCCATTTATTCAGATGGAAAAATGTATCTCACTCATAACTTTTTCCCTATGTTAATTTCGTAGCAACAAATGAAAATGCGCCTGACTTAATGAAGATCTAAACACATATACAACTGAAGACTATATATTTGGATAAGTTAGACGTATCGCAATATTTTGCTAACTTATTGCTTTATTCTTCAAGCTACAATAAAAGCAGCTTAACATTCACAGAAAAAGCCAATCTGATGGGGTATCGAAATCAATTGTAGATTCGAGGTCGAAAGGTCCCCGGCTTCGGGTAGGCCAGATTCGGGTGGATGAACAGCAACATTGACACCTTTGTTCCCCTTGTATCGCACTGGACCTTGCTGTCCAGTTTCAGCTATAGTAAGGCATACGCGTCTAGACCCAGATTTGGGCCCATGACCAGCTAGGTTCATCAGGTCCACATTGCACTAAGTGGGCCGATGACCAGTATAGACCAGCAGGGCTTGAGCGTTGGCTCGTGCCCGACCTCCCCACTAAATACCCACTATAACTGACCTTCGGGTCATTGATCTTGTTTCGATTCCTGTCTGGTTGGCGGCAGTGAAAAATACAGCCATGTTGTTGCCCAGTTCTTTGAGCTCATAATGATGCAAGTTCTTGTCGTCCAACTTAAACAACGACTTCACTGAACCTTCCACTTCATTTTGTTTATTGAAGCATTCCAAGCGTAGGAATGGTTCATGGAACCAAAATAATTTGAGGTAGTTACTTCTAGATATGCTGTCTGTTGAATCAGTTCAATTCCGTCAAATGCCTGGTTGTTATTTCAGAAACTAGCTCATTGCTATAATTTGATTCATCCCATTATTTGGAAAAGAAGGCTGAAAAGCTTTTGTGTTAGGAAAATCGAATACTCCAACTTGAAACGAAGCAGTGTCTATATTAGGACCCCAAAATCTTTCCAACCTGAATATATTAATAATATCTGCAGTTAGGACTTTTCTCCACAGCTAGACATGTTTGTTATTAGTGATATCACGACAGCAGATAACCGCTGACTCACTTAAGACAGGTTCATTTGCCGCATCCTTATAGCAAATTGGGATTTCATCGACAAAGTACGTATATGGGTGTTCAGTAGGTTTGAAATGTCATATGAGACTGCACAGTAGCACTGTCAACGAAAAAGATACCAATTTGCATACCCCATATGCAACAGAACTGAATTGACGATCACTATATATATATATATATATATATATATATATATATATATATATTTATATATAGTGATCGTCACCTTAGTTCTGCTGCATATGGGGGAGAGCTCGACAATGGTCCGGGAGGCCTGGGTTCAATCCTGGGTCACGTCATACCAAATACTTTAAAAATGTTACTTGATACTACTTTGCTTAACACTCAGCAATAAAATGTATTTATCAAGGGTAAAGTTGAGCCATCCAGGGAAAAAAGTACCGCCTTCCCTACACCTCGGTATTGTAGCTATTGAAACGGGAGCCTTCTTGTCGTCCTCGAATACAGGCGCTATATATATATATATATATATATATACTCTCATTGTCAGACAGACTGTTTTGTTGCATCACAATTTTTCAGTGTGGCTTGACACGCAGGATGCTACTGGACGCTGCGATCAAAAGCTGTCTAACTTTACGCTAGAATTGTTATCTTGCCCCTCATCTTATCTTGTGGTATTTGATCTTTTTTTTATTTTCATCTAGTTTCGACCATTGTTCAGTGTTGTTAAATATAGTGTTACTTGAAGTTTTTTGAGATAGTTTTTTTTTTTTAAGTATCTGTGCTATCAGAGATGAGACGACAAATGAAACGTTACGTTGCATAACCAATAACTGAATGAAATTTATTTACTGATAACCAACTGTCTTCTACTGACCTTTATATGATTTTTATTATTGTAGAAAATTAGCGTTGTGCTGTCTATTTGGGTGGTATACATGATGCAAAAGCGAAATTAGAAGTATTCTTGTGTAATAATAAATGACTCAATATTAATCATAATTTAAAAAATAAACAACAAAATAAGAAGATTGACACAAAACCGTAAATGTACTCAATATGGCCATCATTTTTATCAATAATTCTATCAAAAGGCCTTAGAAACGATATGCATGCCTTGAAAATAAATTCCTCTGATATTTTATTCCATTACTCATCAATAATAGCCTCTAGCCAACCAAAATTTGAATTGTACTTGCATTTTTTTTTTTTTTTTGGTTTTCTAAAACGCTCCACATAGTGTAATCAATGGAGTAAAAGGACTGGGATTGATAGAAGCAATCAAGAAACTCCAATTATTTCAGAATTAATTTTAACTTTGTTATTGCGTCAAGCATGTCATAGATTCTTAGTTGATTCTCTTCGTGATCACTCATATTAGACTGAATTTTAATCAAAACTGATTAAACAATAGGGCTAATCAAAAAAGTTTTTATTTATCGTGTTTTTTTTTTCAAAACTTGGACCAATCATACAAGAAAATAAAAACGTTTTAAAAATCATTCAATATTTTGCTTCCGCACTTTATATGCTAAGCACTGCTGAGGTACGTTTCAAATTAGTCGTTACTGCTTATTCAGGCATATTTTTTTTTAGTTGTTTACGTGTTACTCAACATCTGTCCATCTGATTTCAAAGTGGGGTCTTGATGATCATACACCTTAATGTTACAGCCCTTTGGAGTAAGTGTTCGGAGATATGTGTAGATATGTCTTCATGTATTTCCATTATCGCTATGATATTTTCCAATACTCCCAAAACACACACACACACACACACATACACACACACACATATATATATATATATATATATATATATATATATATGAATAAATGATTTAAAAAATCTGAGCTGAGCATCCAAAATGCTTGAAAGTAATTTAAGGAATTAAACAGGAGGTTGATGATGTGGAATATTTCATTAAAAAATCTCTGCACATACAAATCAATTCTCTTTTTTTAAATTCAGCTATTTATTATATTCAGCATATTTTCGCGTATAAAAAGGTTCTTCTAAACATAAACTGTAATGATTAGAAGACTTTTCATAGGTTTGTTTTGTTTTTGCGTGGCTACAAGGTTACCCGAAAATCTGGCGTATGAAACGCTGTGTCGTGAGTTTTAACCTGTTTTATTTTATGAACAAGAGGAAATATCATGAATTTTCCCTGCCTTTTTATATTTTACAAATGTTGCCCGTCTTAGCTCTCTCTCTCTATGTATATATATATATATATATATGGAAGCGATTAGAGGAAATGAATCCTACAGTTTGGAGTAGATGGAAAAATTAAATAATCCAGAAATGATGAATTTATTATGAAGGAAAGTTTTAGTTTGGTTTTAGCAAACCTTCATCAAGCCTTGTTTCACCATCTTAAAGTCATAATGAAGATTTACTAGAACTGATAATTTTAACGTTGACTTTCCTTAAAAATAAATTCATAACTTTTGGATTATTTGCTTGTCTATTTTCTCCATATATATATATATATATATATATATATGTATGTGTGTGTGTGTGTGTGTGTGTGTGTGTGTGTGTGTGTGTGTGTGTGTGTGTGTGTGTGTGTGTGTAAATGCCTGCATATTTCTACTTTTTAACGATAATAATCTTACATAGTTCTGAAACATTAAAAACAACTTGCTGACACTTTACTTCAACCAAAAGTAACAATATGCTACTGGAAATAAAATCAATGCAAAGGATTTCCTTCTTCTTCTTCTTCTTCTTCTTTGTATTATTATTATTATTATTATTATTATTATTATTATTATTATCCAAATTATATAATGTGGCTCGTTATTTGCCTCAGTATATAACATTTTATTTACTGATTTGTGCAAGGACGAACACCATAAAAGATTTTATTTCTTTCTCAATTTTTGGTATAATATTTTCTCTTTTATATTTTCTTTTTGAAGTCGTTAAATCTCTACTCTATAATTCTTCCACTACGTTTTTTTTCTTTCCCTTTAATTTTTGGAAAGCTTTCAACCAAGCTTTCTGCTTTTCTTATGCCCTGACGAAAACAAACTCTGTAACCTACTGAAATTAGCATCGATAATTTACCCGCTTTTTTGGTGTTAATGTATCTCTGATGGGCACAATTTTCAGCAAAAACCGTTTTTTCCATTTCTTACGTATATTATTAGGCACAATTACGTTGGAATCTGATTTATTTTCTCAGCTGTCGATTCCAGCAACATCGAATTTCTTTTAGTCTTATTGGTACAGGATAATATATCTATTTTATAAAATTTTCATAAAGTTAAAATTTATTAGCTAAAATTGAGAAATGTTTATATTCATATTTTCTAACTATCTCCATAACTTATTTTCTTTATAACTTATTGGTCGGGAAATAAGGTATTGGCGTAGGCATATTTACTAGAAAGGTGATTGGTTGGTTTCCTCAGCGAGGTTGATATCAAGAGAGCATCCCAATTCTATCTTTGCAAAAAAAGAAGAAAGGAAAACGCAGAAATATATCAAGACATTTTCAGGGACAATTTTTAAAGAATAGCGAAAACGCACAGCAATGAGCTGGTATCAAGCTTGTATTAAATTGTAACAAGGATTGTTAAGGATCGGCTGAGATTGAGAGTTTTTAAAAGTTCTCCTTATATATATATATATATATATATATATATATATATATAGTTCTGGAAATTTTGAAATAAAAATTGAATAGTATTTCTAAATTTCTTGTTTTAAACACACACACACACACACACACACACACACACATACACATATATATATATATACATATATATATATATGCGTGTGTGTGTGTGTGTGTGTTTAAAGTAAGAAATTTAGAAATAGTATTCCATTTTTTTTTCTAAATTTCCAAAATAAAAAACATACATATTTTGCTCTGCAGGTACATTTTGTATTATAAATATATATATATATATATATATATATATATATATATATATATATATATATATGAGAGAGAGAGAGAGAGAGACGGAGACAGAGACAGACAGGCAGACAGACAAAACAGAAGACAAAACACGATCCAGATTTTCAAGTTTTCGATAACTTGTTTGTATCGACAGTATGAACCTCTGAGTCGTGAGTTTTTCTTCTATTTATCTTGAGTTATAACCTATTTTCTTCTTGAAATATATTAGGATATTATTCCACGTTTTCGTGTGTTGATGTTTATTTTATGTCTTAAAAACGTCTTTAGCGTTAATTTTTTATCGTCATCATAATTATATATATATATATATATATATATATATATATATATATATATACTTGTATGTTTGACCACAAACTGTTGATGTTCACATACTAGATCATTAATTTCCCGTCTGAGCAGATACTCTCTGATACAGTAATCCGCAAGCAAGCCAAATTAAATTAACCAAAGTGAAATTTGTTTGAATATTTCAATATTTCACTAGTTTGTATTTTATGTAAGAAATTAAAATAAGTACATTTCTATGCAATTAAATGTGAAACCAATTACATGTAATATGATCTAAAAACTTCTTAAAATCTTATCAAAATATATCTCTGTGAATTTGAAATATTTTGAAATATGCAAAAAAATTTATTTTGCCAGTACATCCTCATATGCGTTCATTCCGGAAAAAAAATCACCCTCAAAGTAAACGAGATTAAACAGAGTTCATGTGCTTTTTTACAAGATGGAATCATGTCCTCATTAAATTAAAAGCCCCTTAAATGAATAGATTTGTTCATATATCTTTGCAGCAATATATCATTAGAAATTGATGTCAACATGCACATAGTGAAGAAGTAGACTTTTATGGAGAAGTTGTTAATAATGTAAAAAAAAAAACAGGATTTCTTCTAAGCTGTGGTAGTGTCAGTACAAATGCATAATTACACAACCTGGACTTAAATGAAAAGCTTTCAGAAAAAGCCAGATGGGAATTGCAATTGAATGCTACGTGCTGTTTTGAACAGATCCTGGAAGGAGTTCGCAATAAAACACCAGTTGTTCGGTCAACTGCCTCCTACATCGAAGTCAGGTGAATAAGACTTTGTGGACAATGCTGACAACCTGAGGACAAACTCATTTCGTTTTAAATTGGATGAAACATTTTTTTTGCTAAATGGTATTGAAAAAATAAAATCATCATTTGATTCTTTTAGAGATGCTTGGAATTTAAAACAAAATATTACATTGATATAAATCGGGAAAGAATTATACAAATACATACACACACAGACACACATACACACAAATATACATATATATATATATATATATATATGTGTGTGTGTGTGTGTGTGTGTGTGTGTGTGTGTGTGTGTGTGTGTGTGTGTACTCTTTTCCACTTGTTATATATTGACCTTTGACTATTTATGAATTTTGAAACAGAATGTGCAGCCGTTTCATAAGGTAAGCAAAAGACCGCGGAAATGCCACGTGTATTGCGGAGGAATAGTTGTGTGGGTGCTCAAAAAATATGCAACGAAGCATATTTTCAGCCCAGGAGTAGAGTAAAATCAACAGTCAGCGGTGAGCAGTGAGAAACTGCGCTGTTTTGGGCGCTTGTCCCGGGTTTGATGGAAGTGGTCCTTGGTCGTAGTAGTAAGAAAGCCTCTGTGAAGATATATACCTTGGTGGTCCCTCCCCTCTCTCTCTCTCTCTCTCTCTCTCTCTCTCTCACCCTCACTCTCTCTCTCTCTTACGAACCTATTTCGCCACATTTCATAATAAACACAATTACTGTTTTGCCTCCACATTCCGGCTATATAACACACTCACCATAGTTTTAGAGAAATATTTTCTTTTAAGCGAAAAATTGTCAGAGGAGCAATGTTTAATTTGATTTTCCCGTTCCTTTTTTAATTTCCAAAATAGTTTACGTAAAAGAACTATTTTAAAATATAAAAAAAAGTATGTTTATCAAAAACTTGATCAATTTTTAAAAAATGTCACCCGCGTCTATATCATGAATTAAAAAAATAGTTCAGGAGGTGGATATGAAAAGAAACTTAACCATATTTACAATAAACTTCATTACTTATTACTTAAGCTGTGAAAAATGAATGTATTAAATGATTAAAATTTTCACCCATATCTTCATCTATGCGAGCTGTAAGCAAGGATTACTTTGAAATGCTCTTAACATCTGTCTCTATCGGCCAATGCAATTCATTAAAAACAATTAAGATTTTTGACGTATGAGAACATATATATATATATATATATATATATATAGACTATGTTATTTTTTTATTTTCTAAAGCATGGACAATTTTATTTTTCGAAAGACTTGCAAAAATGTGCTGAATGTAAAGAATATCCGCTTATATATCATTCAAAGATTATTATAATTAATTCAGAGTGCTGACGAATGAATAGAAAAATTGCATGAAGAATAAATCACATCTTTTATTACTTAAATCACGAAAATTGAATTATAATCCTGTAATTAACCGATTATCGTTAGGATTTTAAATGTCTGTCCTCTTTAGATGGCGAAAAAAGGAGTATCTTTTATCTCCACTTTCTATTTAGAAACAAAGTTTGAACAGAGTGTGATGTATTATTTTATTTACTACTGATCAATGTTACAGCAGAGGTACAAACCTGATTTTTGATAAGGCAGATGGTCCACACATCTGTTTTTAATATATATATGCGCCTTTCTCCATTTAACACGAAGGGTATTGGCAACAAATTTCGACTCTTAGAAATTTACTTCTCGATAAATTTCGATACACACGAGATAAATCTGATTTTTTTTTTCATTTTGTCAGACTAAACTAAATAGAGTAAATATTGGAGCACGTCATAGTTCAACATAATTAAATTTCTTTTAGTCTTACTGTCATAGTTAAATATATCATTTATATACAATTTTCGTAAGACTAAAAGGTGATTTTAGTTTAGTTTATATTCATATTTAGAGTTTATAGAGACGATACACCTGTATATTCAGTTGACACCGATTTAAAGAGTGACCTAACCAATATCAAGATTAATTAGAATAGAACAATTTTTAAATGTATACTGGAGATAACTTGGAAGTATCGTCAATGTAGTTGTTATTATGGTTCACCATTCTGCTTTCGAATAATTCGGGTCTTATATTTCTTTTAGAAGATCAATGATAAAATCAATCTATACAATAATATACTTCTTTGAATTCATGATCATATAAAAAAAACCGGACGGGGTGTCCTCGTGTTGTTATGGTTAAAGTGATGGATTGTGGAATGGTAGTAAACGAGTTCGAACTCCGGTTGTGCTATTACGTTCACTTTCGGATAAATATCATTGGAAAAGGTATGAACACCCTTATACTCTTAGCAATGGGTTAAAGAGTACCATTAGTGTTCTTCTAGAAGGATGGCTTTGGTATTAAATAACCTACAAAGATTGATATAACATTAGATTAAGAAACTAACCGTATTGAACACGCTACAATATTGTGAGAATACACTTCGTGGGTTTCCTCACTAGTGTTAAATTATGTCATCATCTTTGTAGCACCTGTTATATTTCAGCCGATTTCGACAGTGCTGTGGTCTAAACGTTCTAGCTATTCATGTTTTATAACTTACTTTTAATTTCAATCCGTGGTCGACGGAAACAGCGAACTCCACTAGATGAAAAATTCTTTATGTCTACGAAGACGTTTTATTTGGATGGTCTCCACTCGGCCTCTTATTTCCAAGTCGTTCAGTCCCTTTAATAATCCTTCGGTGACTGTACCAAGGGCATCAATTCCAATTGGTATAAACATCACTTTCATGTTCCACAGTTTTTTTTCAATCCCCAAGCAAAGTCCAGAGACTCATCCTTCTTTTCACTTTCTTTCAATTTTACCCTGTGGTCCGCCGGGACAGCAAAGTCGACAATTCTGCAAGTTCTCTCTCTTTGTTTTGTTGATTATTATAAGGTCTGAAGATTAAGAGATCCGCTGTATGTCAAAGTCCCATGGCAGTTTATGTGTGTCATTTTCTTTGACGGATGCTGGGTTTTGCATATTCCATTTGTTCGTATGGTCAAATTTAAATTTCTTGCACATCACCCAGTGGATGACCTTGCCCACCCAGTCGTGTCTAGTCTTATACTCCTTCTATGCTAATTTGCTGCATTCGCTTATTATGTGACTGATGGTATTATTATTTCCTCCTTTAGAGATTTTAACATCAGCGTTAGCTGATCACAGGAGTTTGAGTAAGAGCAAGTCTCCTCAAGTCTCCAGGACTCAATAATGCTGTCGTTCTCAATAATGCTGTCGTTCGGATGGTCTCCACACGTCCGCCAACATCCAAGTCCTCCGGGATTATTATTATTATTATCATTTACTCTTTTAGAGTTCTTAACATCAGTGTTAGCTGATGGTTTTTCACTTGATTGTAACTGACAGCAAGTCTCCTCAAGTCTCCAAGAATCATCTCAGGATTCTGGCCGTTCTCAGCAATGTTGTCATTTGGATAGTCTCTACCCGTCCGCCAACTTCCAGGTCCTCCAGGCATTTTAATAACACTTTAGTTATTGTGCCAAAAACACCAATCACTATTGGCACAATCGTCACTATCATTTTCACAGCTTTTTCAATTCTCTAGCAAGGTCGAGGTACTTTTCTTTCTTTTCAGATTCATTCAGATTTATTATGTGGTCAACCGGGACAGCAAAGTCGACAATTTTGCAAATTCACTTCTTTTTTGTTGGTTATTATAAGGTCTGGTCTTCTCTCCGGGATTGGTGTATCCGTTTGTATGTTCAAGTCTCATAGGATTTTTGTGTGTCATTTTCTAGGCAGGTGCTGGGTTGTGCATATACCATTTGTTATTATGGTCAAGTTTAAATTTCTTGCACATCACCCAGTGGATCACCTTGCCGACCCAGTCTTGTCTAGTCTTATACTCCTTCTGTGTTAATTTGCTACATTCGCTTATGTGATTGAACGTTTCGTCTCTGTCACTGCATAGTCTACAATTACTGTTTTGTTGCGTCTTGTCTATTCTCGCTTTCATGTGATTAGTTCTCATGGCTTTGTCCTGTGTTGCTCTTTGGAGAAATTCCGTTTCTCTCTTTAGATTTCCTTTTCTTAGCCAGGTCCAGGTTTTCTGGTGTGAGATGTTTATTAGGTGTTTAAAGCGGCCATAGAGTTGGTTTTTCTCCCATTTTTGTTTCGTAGTTGTTGTCATTCTATCGTCTATCGTGTTGTCCGTATCGTTTGTGATGGCTGTAATCAGTCCCCGTCAGGGTTTTTTTTTTATGTAGACTTCGAGCCGTTGTATCGATGCTTCAACGCTGTCTTCGATGCTGGCAAGTCCTCTTCCTCCTTCTTTTTAGATACATATAGCCTGCCAACGTCGTCTCTGGGATGTAATGCCTTATGCATTGTCATTAGTTTTCTTGTACTTTGATCCATTTGTTTAAGTTCATCTCTGGTTTACTTGAGAAAGGGTCCCGAATATCTAACGATGAGCACAGCCCAAGTATTTATTCCTTTCATGAGGTTTTTGCTGGAGTGTTTTGTCTCGAGTAGTTCTCTACTTCTCTTGAGATATTCTTTTCGAATCTTGTCTTTCATTTCCACTTGTTTGATGGTTTCAGCCTACAAGATACCCAAGTATTCCTAGGTTTCATTTCTTTTATTATTATTATTATCCAGATTCCATTAATACATGCAGGTATTTTTAACACCTTTATCAGTAATACTATTTCTATCACGCGTGTTAGAGATTGGTAGAGTTACAGGTTTGAGTGAACTGAAATCTTTTTTTAATCACACGAGGAAAGAAAGGAAACTTTGAAAAGGAAGAAATTAAAAGATTGTTTGATTAATCAATTTATTTATTTTAAGGGCATATCAACTGGTCTGAATTTATTCATATGTCTTGATATTTGCGGGTCGTATTCAATGCATTTTGATATCAACATTTTCTTAGGTTTCTCAAGACTTTTCGTTAGCTTATTTCTATACAAAATGTTATATCGAAAAGAAATCCTTTTTAAATGGACTTCTTCAGCAAAGATGGAACAGTAAAAGATACTTCCACTGGAGAAAAGACAATAAAAGTTTACTTCAAATTCCACAATACTCCTGAAGCCGCACAATCATATGTAATTAAGTTTCAAACTCAGGCCTTTCTCTTTTTGAAAGACATATAGTCAAATTATTCTAAGCCCTGTTATCAGGGTTGCCCATCACTTTTGTTACACATACATAGGAAATGACAGAATGGGAAAAATGAAGAGAAGCGGAAAAAGGTCTCAATAATAATATCTTGATTTATTTTTTCTACGAACATTCTTTTGTTCCAAGTAGCCTCAAGAATACACACACACACACACACACACACATATACATTTATATATATATATATATATATATATATATATATTTAAAAAGTACATTTTATTTTGTATATTTGTCATACTAGGAATACTAATAACAAGTAATTATAATCTTTTTAAAAGTGTTAACACGTATCAATACCATAATATATATTACAACAGTAATATTTTCTACTAGATTATTGTCGTATGAAGACGGCCTGAAACTAGTAGTCGCAGATAAACTTTCATGGCATCAAATATATATAAAAACTGATATATATATATATATATATATATATATATATATATATATATATATGTGTGTGTGTGTGTGTGTGTGTGTGTGTGTGTGTGTGTGTTACACTGAAAAGATCAACGGTTGACCAAGATTGAATGAGATCAAATGAGATTTATTTTCAAAATAATCTTCATTGCATTTAACACAATGAAAAAAAAGTAATAAGTCATTAACAACAAATTTAACGTGATTATATAAACTTTTCAACATAGGAAAATTTCAGCCCATTCTGGAATACGTACTAATACATATATATATATATATATATATATATATATATATATATATATATATATATATATATATATATTGAGTGAATGTGTGTGTGTAAGAGAGAGAGATTGATTATTTTAATCACCAAGTTATCATAAATAGCATGAAAACTATTAACTTTATTATAAATACTATAAAACACCTGCCAAATTGTACACTGTTAAAGAACGTATCAGAATTCTAACCTTCTGAATATTAAGTGAAACTAAAAACAAAAAAATTAGTATTTTATGCTATCTATTCTTTACTATTATCTAATTTTTTTTATATTATTTTTTTTACAATTTTTTAAAAAAATTGTTTCCTTATTTGCACATTTTTGAGCAGATGAAATTTAACGCCTGTGAAACGAACAAAAACACGCCAATAAAGAGCAGAATATAATAGGAAAAAGTTGGAAAATAGTGAGAAGGACAGTAAAAAAGACGGTGGAAGAAAGTCGATTGGGGAAAGCAATAACCATGTTGTTTCATTAAGTCGGCATCTATAGAATTAGTTCCATCTTTCTGGAATGAAAGATGAATGAAAAGGAATGAAAGGAAAACATTCTCTTTTTATGACATTCGTGATTTTGTTTGTAACTTAAGGCCTGAGCAGGTGCCAAGCTTTTAAAACGAAAAATAAAATGGAAAACTAAATAAATAAATAAACAAAAGACGAACTCGAACAGAAAATAGATAAGAAAACTTTTTTGTTGTTTTCTTTAAGTGTGCAGATGCATTGAAAACGATCATGAAAAGAAAAATCCCTGATTGATGAAGTCTGTCAGGAAAAAAAAAGCAAGTGCATATACTGTGATCCGCAAAGCTATCGACACTTTAAAGATGAAGCAGAAACTTTACTGATACGGCATGTTGTTATTCGTGCTTTGTTTAAATTCTTTCCGAAAATACAACAAAAATGCAAATTAATTGGATAAATAAATAAAATAAAATTAAGAATACCTAAAAAAAACAACTTGTAGCTGATGCATTCTCCATCGAAACTATAAAGCGGAAAGTTTGATAATATTATTTGATCGCATTCTTAAATTTATTTCAATTGGTTTCGTTTCTTTGTTTTGATGGCGTATCAATATTTGCGGGTTATTAAAAGCCAAAGTCACCTTTGCCGAAGAACGATAGTGGTACTATTCTACCCAAAGCTGTGAGGATAAGTGAGTTCATCACTTTCTCTAGTGTATTGGTCTGAAACTGAACATAATTGCTTGAATGAAATTCGAACTCGCTTTTTAAGATGTTAGCCTAGAAAACTTTCTGTTGAAACAGAATATTAACAAAAATAAAAAGAATACAATTAAATTTTTTTAAAAAGTGGCGAGCATTGACTGAGTACTATAAGAATCAAAATTGTTTAATATCTAACCCTTACAGATTTTTTATGATCTCAGAGGGAGGGGATGAAATGTTCATAGGCTGAAAAGTTTGTTAGATGATGTCATATCTGCTGTTGATGATGTTTTTAACCTATGGGGTGCAAACAATGTACAAACGACAGAAAAAGTGTGTTAATCACAATGGGGAATATGCTTAAAGATAAATATTATTTGTCAGATTCGATAGGAAGTCTTGATTAGCCTCTGAACTTTGTAGCCTGCCTTCGAAGATATATCAATTATTTCCGATATGGACTGAGATATACTTTTCATCATCATCATCATGTCGCGCCGCCTGCGCGGATATCCCTGACCGTCTCTCGCCATTTCTCCCTATCATTCATCGCCTCCGGCAGGTCTTCAGGATTACAACCCGTGTCCTCACATAGCTGCTGTATGTAAGTTCGTGCTGGTCGTCCCACTCTTGCACATCCATGAGTGGGGGTCCACAGGAGTACATCGCTTATGAGCTCGTCCTTGCTTCTCCAGCAGTGTCCTGCGTGTCTGGTTCGTCGAACTTGTATAGTTTTTGTGATGGGGGGCAAGTGTCCGTATAGTTGGAGTCTCGTGGGGTGTTGTCGCCAGGACTTGTTTAATACTGCTCTCAACATTCTTGTGTAATTTCCGTCCAGCCTCCTCTCCAGCCGCTTCGTAAGCGTCCATGTGGTGCATCCATATAGCAGTATCGACACAACCGCTGCCTGGAAGAAACTGCGTTTCATTTTATCTGTTAGGTCCGACTTCCATATGATCGAGAGCCTATCGATAGCTGTCCATGCCTTCGTCAGTCGTGTGTCGATGTCCTTCTCGGTTGATGAGACGCTGCTTCCTAGGTAGGTGAATTTGTCGACTAGTTTCAGAGAGGCTCCGTCTAGTGTGGCAATGTTGCCAGTTTGGTTGTAACACATATATTCGGTTTTGTTTGCATTGATATGTAGGCCAATGCCAGCTGCAGCTCGTTCCAGACTATGTAGTAGTGTCTCTGCTTGATTAGGCGTATTCGCTAGTAACGCCAAGTCATCAGCGTAGTCGGCGTCCGTGATTGTTTTTGCGGGGTACCTTTTGCTTCTTCTCTTAGTCAGCTCAAAGCCATTTTCTCTGATTTTGTCGATCGAAGTCCTAAGCACATAGTCTAGACAGATGATAAAGAGGTACGGGGCTAGTGTGTCTCCTTGTAGTACTCCTGCAACAATGTCGAAGTATTCCGTGTCTCCATCTGGTGAACGTACTTTTACTTTGGTGTTTCTGTAGAGAATCATTATCGCTGCTACGGTTTCTTTTGGTAGGCCGTAAGCTAGTAGGATTTGCTCCATCTTCCCTCTATGAGCCTACTGCTTGGACTTCCTTGACTAACTTTCAAAATCCATCCCTTTATATCATCACACATGTTAAGTCTTCTAGTGAGCACTCAGTGTCTGTACAGAACTATGAATGTATTTTTTGTTGGTCAGCCAACACTCTAGTAGTCCTTTTGGGAATATAGTCTCTAATTAACCAGGTCTTACACGTTTAGATGTTTTTTTGAGATGAGAGGTAAGTAGCCGTGCAGTTGCTCTTTTGCAGGTTGTTACTTCCAAGATCTGTTTGAAGCAGTTGTAATACTATCGTTCTTTTTATATTTAACTATATATTACATCATCATTTAATTATAAAAGAGGCCGTGCCCGAAACATTATGTTTTCTTTTAGCAGCAGTCCATGGTGATATTGATACTTACATTTAAAGAGGAGAGAGATTTGATTTAGCATTTCATAATTATCAACGTTGCATAAACCCATCCAGGATATGGCACAAGGTTAATTTTTCAGCGGAATAGGGCTGGTTTGAATTCAAAGTTTTTCTTCTGGTTAAATAATCAGACTTAGAGAACGTAGCCTATCCAAGTGTTTGCATAAAACCGCGTGGGTATAGAAGAGATGGTTTCATGCATTTCACACGAGCAATAACACAAAGGGACACGCCACTAGCCTATTCCACTAAGCACATCTCCATTAACACCGATAGTCTTAATCAATAAAAGTAACTTTCACCGTAAACATAGACCACGCATACTTATAATTCAGTTTCAATTGTACTTTAAATCAATTTATTCTTAAAGTTAAAGCATTTTTCACCTTAGTTTACATAGAGATATCTTTATCGGATTACAGTGGATTATATAGATACAAATTCACGTTTCCATGAAAGGATATCTTTTTAGCCCTAAAAGTGGAGTTTTGAATATGCTTATTCTATCCCATACAGGAGGGTAACCCGCAGTCCAAATGGGCGGGGGGTGATACTAAACTGCGTCCGATGATAAGACCGTAGTTCTGGAGATCTGGGGAATAGACGTATTCGTTTGTTGTAATTACCTCCAGTCCACTCTAATGCTTAGTGATAGCAACTATTTGGGTGCTATCGATGTGTCAAATTGGTGAATTTTTAATAATTTTTTGTATTAGGGTTACATTTGACAACATATAACCATGCAAAAAAATATCTTGAAAAACTAAACAAAAAATGTAAACAGAAAAGTATAATTTTTAACCTTGAGGCGTAAAATAACACCAGACGTTTTGACGAGCCGTTAAATCTATCAACCATTCAATCGACTTTTTATCGTCTAAATTAAAACATATTAAAACAAGCCTTCAATATTTCTCTTTCATAGACTGCAGCCGGCTATTCAGAAGAAAGACATGAGCGAATTTTGCAAGCAATCACTTCTGCAGTTTACTTCTATTTTTTTTTTCTGCGTTTCATTAAAAAATCCAAGTAGGTATGACGTACATTTAAGTCACCTGACGAAATAAATACACCCTGATTGGAATATTATAGACTTTTAAAATGGTTATAACAACGAGTGATCGAAACTCATAGGACCGTGAAACAGAAAAATAGTGAAGGGGGAGAAAAAGGTGATCTAAGAGGAGAGAATGAGGGAGAGAGAAAAAAAAGAAGACAAAGATGGAAAATAAGAAATTAAAAAAAGACAATGAGTGAAATAGAGAACGCGAGAAAGAAAAAAAAAGAAAGAAAAAGGAAGGAAAGGAAGTTATAGAAAAAGACAGTTAAAAACCGCAAATAGAAAAATACAAAGTAAATTGGAAGAGGAATAGAAAAGGAAAAAAGCCAATACAGAAATGGAGAAATAGTGAGTGACAAAGAAAAGGTGAGAAAGGGGAAAAAAAAGAAAAGCGAGATAGAAAGAGACACAGAGAAACTGACATACAGATAGAAAAATGAGACCGAAAGGAGTGAAAAAGAGTAAAAAATAAAAAAAAAATAAGATAAACGGAGAATGAAAGAAAGATAAAGAGAAGAGAAATAGAAACAAGAAAGAAAATAGAGAAAAAAATTGTGAAAGCTAGAGAAAGAAAAAGGAAAAAGAAAATGAAGGAGAGAAAACCGAAAGAGAAGAGCAAGAGAGTGATAAGAAGAAAAGAAAGAGATTGAACGAAAGAGAAAACAGAAAAGTAGAGAAGGAAATGGAGAAAAAGAAAGAATCAGAGAAATAGAAATAAAACAAACGTGAACCAACAGAAAGAAAAGAGAGGAAGAGAAAGAGAAAGAGAGAGAGAGAGAGAGAGAAAGAAAAAGAGAAAGAGAGAAAGAGAGAGGTAGAAGAAAGTAGGAGAACAATTATTGAGAAAATGATGAGAAAAGAGATATGTGTCTGCAAAGTAATCAAAATTCTCCTGTTATGTACACTTAAATCATATATATATATATATATATATATATATATATAGAGAGAGAGAGAGAGAGAGCGTGAGAGAGAAAAGTGCAGATATTTTGAACTTTACAGATTTGTCATTCTTTTGTTCATTCACGCTGCGTAAATAAATATACCTAAACCGAGAATTGTGATTAGTAATTTGTTGCAGTTACATAGATGCATTGTTGTCTGCAATAATAATCTTTCTTTGTATGTCACTGCAAACAGAAAAAAATCGTCACGCATGCAAAAATACAATAATAGCATTTATAATTCTCTTCAATGATGAGGGATGATCGCAAGAGGTTTTTCATGAAAAATGTTTGTCTATTCTGATATTCATAAAGAGTCTGCTTTACATAAGTCGTCTTGTAGATTGCACAATTAGAATTCAAGATTGCCTGATAATATTTTCTAAATGATGTCTGATCTGGAATTCCTACATCTTTTAGAATTCTAGTTAGCACGGAAAACACTGTCCGAAAATATTGTGTAACTGTTTTAATTTCTTTCTGGTTTGGTTTGGTTTCTTTGTTTAATGGCATATCAACTCTTTTTAGGTTATTTAATGCCAAAGCCATTCTCCTAGAAGAACAGTAGTGGTACTATTTAACCTATAGCTGGGAGGATAAGGGGGTTCATACCTTTCCCAAGGGTATTTGCCCGAAAGTGAACGCAATAGCGCGACTGGAGTACGAACTCACGTACTACGATTCCGCAGACCATCACTTTAACCATTACACCATTACACCACGAGGACACCCCCTAATTTCTTTCTGTCACATCTACTTAATCGTGGAAGGAGAAAAATAATCCTCATGTTTACATTTCCCTCTTTGTTAATTTTCTCTCACTTATATAAGAATTTATTTTTGAAGGTTATATGCCGTCTTATCATGAACATGAAAAGCGAAGTTATGCATTTACTTTTTTACCTGATTACAGTTTTGTCATAGTTTGTCCTCGCGTCAAGGCTCGGCCACACGTTGACGGCATCACACTGTCGAAGCTCACTGACATGAAATATAAGACTTTCTAAAATTCATTACATTCTCCTGATTTTTCACTCACTGACAACAATTTTACAAGTATTTGGGCGCTTTTCAAGCCAAAAATCCTTCGGTTTCGAAAAAGCAAAAACTGTATTAGAGGCATGTATAACATGGCTAAACGAAGCCAGAAATGCATAAAAGTTTAAGGATCGTTGTTTGACTGGTTAAAGTAATATTTAATTTCTTATATTTTGGAATGAAAATATTTTAAACTTCGAATCAACCTATTATACGTGTTGTGAGAAGAACTACAAGCAGAAAAGAATAACGGGTAAATAATAATAATAATAATAATAATAATAATAATAATAATAATAATAATAATTAACTCCAATATGACTTTAACATAAAAACGGATCACCTAATCCCAGCCAGAAGACCAGGCCATATAATTATCAACAAAAACAAGAGAATTTGCAAAATTGTCGACTTTGCTGTCTCGGCGGACCACAGAATAAATCTGAAGGAATCTGAAAAGAAGGATAAGTACCTCGACCTTGCTAGACAATTGAAAAAGCAGCGAAACATGAAAGTGACGATTGTGCCAATTGTGAATGGTGTTTTTTGCACAATAACATAAGGATTATTAAAAGGCCTGGAGGACTTGGAAGTTAGCGGATGGGTAGAAACTATCCAAATGACAGCATTGCTGAGAAAATACAGAATTCTGAGACGAGTCCTGGAGACGTGAGGAGACTTGCTGTCACTCAAACTCCAGTGAAAAACCGTCAGCTAACACTGATGTGAAAAACCATGATGCCACTTAACCACATACTTAGAAAATGCACAACTGGATACAAACTCAGCAGATCGCAAGAGAAGATCAATCACCTAATGTTCATGGATGACATTAAACTATTTGCAAAAAAATGAAAAAGAACAGGAAATCCTCATACACGCCATTAGAATATACAGTCAGGACATAGGAATGGGATTCGGCATAGAAAAATGTGCCACACTTGTCATGAAAATTGATAAACGATATATGACTGACGGAATGGAACTACCAAATCACGACAAAATTAGAACGCTCGGAGAAAATGAAACCTACAAATTCCTGGGTATCATGGAGACTGACACCATCAAACAAGTGGAAATGAAAGACGAGATCCGGAAATAATATCTCTGGAGAACTAGAAAACTATTCGAGACAAAACTCTCCAGCAGAAACCTCATCAAAGGGATACCTGGGCTGTGCCCCTCATTAGCTATTCAGGACCCTTCCTCAAATGGACCAGAGATGAACTAAAACAAATAGATCAAAGAACAAGAAAACTAATGACCATGCATAAGACATTACATCCCAGATACGACGTTGACAGACTATATGTACCAAGAAAAGAGGGAGGAAGAGGATTCGCCAGGATCGAAGACAGCGTTGACGAATAGATACAACGGCTCGGAGTCTACATAGAAAAACACCAACTAGGACTACAGCCATCAGAAACGATACGGACAACACAATAGACGATAGAATGACAACAACTAGGAAACAAAAATGGGAGGAAAAACAAATCTATGGCCGCTTAAAACGTCTAATAAACAACATCTCACACCAGAAAACCTGGACCTGGCTAAAAAAAGAAACCTTAAGAGAGACACGAAATCCCTCGTAATAGCAGCACAGGACAACGCCATAAGAACCAATCAAATCAAAGCGATAATAGATAAGACGCAACAAAACAGTAAATGTAGACTATGCAGTGACAGAGACGAAACGATCAATCACATAATAAGCGAATGCAGCAAATTAACACAGAAGGAGTATAAGGTGAGACACGACTGGTTCGGCAAGGTGATCCACTGGGAAATGTGCAAGAAATTTAAAGTTGACCATACTAACAAATGGAATATGCACACCCAGCACCTGTCCTAGAAAATGACACACATAAACTCCTACGGGACTTTAACATAAAAACGGACCGCCTAATCCCAGCCAGAAGACCAGGCCTTATAATAATCGATAAAAAAAAGAGAATTTGCAAAATTGACGGCTTCGCTGTCCCGGCGGACTGCAGAATGAATCTGAAGGAATCTGAAAAGAAGGAAAAGTACCTCGACCGTGCTAGAGAATTGAAAAAGCTGTGGAACATGAAAGTAACGATTGTGTCAATTGTGATTGGTGCTTTTTGCACAATAACTAAAGGATTATTAAAAGGCCTGGAGGACTTGGAAGTTGGCGGACGGTTAGAGACTATAAAAAATGACAGCATTGCTGGGTACGGCCAGAATCCTGGAGGAGACTTGCTATCACTCAGACTCCAGTGAAAAACCCTCAGTTAACACTGATGTGAAAAACTCTAAAGGAGTAAATAATAATAATAATAATAATAATAATAATAATAATTGGAATAAAAGAAATACAGGACACATAGGTTATGACATCGATGTTAGAATGAAAAATGGATTCGGTTTGAAGAATACAAATTCCGATCAACACTGTTTACATTCACTTTCTTAAAAGTTATTCGTTATCGATAGGACTGTGTAAAAAAAACTTTGACACAATTACACAAGAAATGTAAATATGAACGTAGATTGAATGTAGTTTCCTAAACTTTAGCCATAAAATAAACTTAGTTGAGTTGTCGATCAATCAAACAATCATGGTAATTTTCTGTTTACTGATAAAGGATGCAATGAAAATTCATGTGAGTCAAATTTTGAAGTGTCAGGGAATTTTTAATGGGACAAGGGAACACATCAGATGTAAAGGGTCCACGTATGTAATGTAGGCACGGCATTTTTCCGGGATAAAAGAAAATCTGTGTAATATAAAATTGATTTTATCATTCAGGGATTTCGGACTAGTGTCTTCATGCTTATTATTATATTGACAACGTTCCGTGTAGTCTGCCGAGTTCGACAAACATCTGAAGAATGCCGTATGACATAACAGCCGAAACGTTTTGAATGTAACAATAATGTGGAAATTTGTTAAGGAACTGGTGATCCTGTTTCACCGAATATCAGCAGCCCAATGGGTTCACGTGGTGTCCACTATAAAAAGAGCTCCAACTGAAGATTATTCCTCTTTTTTTTCCACTCCCACTGCTGTTAGCAACGGGTCTATTCGTTGCAGCCCTTGACAGCAAACGTATTTGGTACTTTAATCACTCAGCCAGGAGCCTACAGCGACGAATGCACATGCTGAGTTAAAAGGAACAGGCCACACAGCTAAGTTCCAGCGGGCACTTTATCTGCAAAACTTTACTTTATAACTTCACCTGACACAACTTCACCTTACACCTTATAAGAAACCTTACAAAACCTTACCTAACCTTGCTTTTATACGCCTACCAACTATCAGAACATTGAACTCTTTTTTGAACTCTTACATATTGGTTGTTTGTTCCATTTGGTGTAAAACCCTGTTTGTTGTTTGTTATATATAAATTTTGTTACATTAAAAGTCGTTCGTCTCCCTTCTTCAAAAGCTATCACCCATCTCCCTACTGCTGTTGAAGTACGGTTTATTCTTTTACAAAACGTAGGAATATACCAGGCTTTTCGGGGTTTATAAAAATCTCCATAATAAAGACCGAAACCCCTGCATGATAAAAATCATCAAACTTCGTCTCAGAAATGAAGACAACTATTAAAATCAGTTATTGTTAATTTTCTGTATACTCTTTGTATTTGTATTTTTTGTATTTCACATTACTACATTTCTTTGCTAATTGTTACAAGTGATGGCATTTTGGTACTGCAAGTAGAGAAAGCACCAGTTTACTTAGCGAAAAGAGATACAAATAGAAGCATTATATTTAGTAGTTTTTCTGTTGGCTTTAAGTAGGGAGATGAGAGACAGCACATAATACAACGTGGACGAAAGGAACATAGTTACAGAAAAGCCAAAATAGGTTAGCTTGCTTTCTCGCAATGGTAAAAAACGACCGTTGTTTTAGTTTTCTCTGTTTTACTACTCCCTTCAAGTGTAATATAACCATACATGAATACGTGAAATAGACATATTCATATCGGTACGCAAAACGTTCATAATGTCCATAAAACACGTATATAACATAGGAATCCCGAAACATGAAAAACACTTACGACTTTTTAGTTCAGGTACGAAACTTTTTATTACCTTTGAGTTAAAAGGTTTTTCGACATAAGGAGTGAGGCATAATCCTTCTATGCTAACTGCTTTTACATCGTCAGCTCTCAACCCCACTAACGCGCGGCGCCCATAGCGCACAAATTCGTCTCGCCTCGCCCAGGTCTCAATCTCAACTAACTGACTTTTCTCAAATCTCCCAAAATCCTCTGCGCACGCTTTCGGTGCATGACGTCATTTACATTCCCCGGTCACAGTTATCTATCTGGGATTTTTATTTTGACATATCTGAATGACACATCCTACCCGCGCGAGCGTGAACACCTGCGCTCATGTTGCATCTTACTAACCCATGTGCTAAGCGAAAGGTTCTCAGCCTAACTAAACCGAAAGGCAAGATATATAAAATGAAATCTCTCGGCCATTATATTACACAAGTTAGGTGCATGAAAAAGAGAGATAACATATAATAGTGATTTGATGAACGAGAGAGAGTCACAGAAAAGCAAATATGTTGTTTCTTGTCGTATAATTATGGTTCGAATGGACCCTGGCATTAGTCTTCCCCGTTTTATAATTTCCTGTCAAGCTGCGTGCTCGAAAGCGACAGACCAATAAAATGAAAATCATAAAGAGAAAACCACCTAAAAATGCAGAAAAGAATTGTTTACTTTCCTCCCGTATCAAGCCAGCAGACACACTTTTCTGAAGAGATTATGTTTTTACTGCCTCATGCAACTGGCATCAAAGTTCTTATTGTCGCACAAATTTAGATGAAAAATGTATATTATTCGGTTCTAAACTGAATTTTCGATGAAGTTATTGTTCACGTTCTGCAAATATTTAAAACGATGGAAGAGTTCATATCTGTTGAATTGTTAATTCCGAAGCCTTTTTACGCTCGAGAAAAAAATCCGATGGAAGCATTTTCAATTTTGGATATATATTAAAAATATATTGGATTTGAATGGATAGCAAACTTCAAGTATCTAAAAAGCTGTGGATATAATAAATGAACTTAAACCGGAAGAAGAAACCAAATTACATATGGTTCCAACCGTAACTGTCATATCTGCTTCCTGCGATAGATCGTCTTCTTCACAAAAATGTGTAAATATTTAAATGAGGTGTTCTCTTAGTGAAAAACGATTAAGTAATTTGGTTTTCATTTCCATGAATAAAGACCTTTCAAGAAGATGAAGCGAGACCGTATTGGTGATACTTTTTTACAACAAAATGACCGTTGAATTTGGAAAAAAAAGAAGAAAATAAAGTACTGAATTGATTTACATATAGAATTTATTGACTCGAAATTTGTAGATTTTCTAATTGTCTTTCGTAATCAATGGTTGTCATCATCATCATCATCATGTCGCGCTGGTAGCACGGATATCCCTGACCCTCTCTCGCCACTCCTCACTATCACTCATCGCCCCAGGCAGGTCTTCAGGACAACATCCCGTATCCTCACATAGTTGCTGAATGTATGTTCGTGCTGGTCGTCCTGCTTTTGCACGGCCATGTGTGGGGGTCCATAAGAGTACATATCTTATGAGTTCGTCCCTGCTTCTCCAGCAGTGTCCTGCATGTCTGGTTCGTCTAACTTGAATAGTTTTCGTGATAGGAGGCAGGTGGCCGCACAGTTGGTGTCTTGTGGGGTGTTGCCGCCAGGACTTGTTCAAGATTGCACGCAGCATTCTTGTGTAATTGCCGTCTAGCTTCTTCTCCAGCCGTTTTTTTAGCGTCCATGTAGTCCACCCATATAGCAGTATCGATGTGACCGCTGCCTGGATGAAGCTGCGTTTCATTTTATCGGTTAGGTCTGATTTCCATATAATCGATTGCCTATTGATAGCTGTCCATGCTTTCGTTAACCTCGAGACGATGTCTTTTTCGGTTGATTCGACGCTGCTTCCTAGGTAAGTGAATTTGTCTACTAGTTTAAGTGGGGTTCCTTCTAGAGTGGAGATGTCCCCCGTTTGATTATAACACATATATTCCGTTTTGTGTGTATTAACATAGAAGCCTATGCCTGCGGCGGCTCGTTCCAAACTATGCAGAAGTGTTTCGGCTTGTTTGGGTGTATTTGCCAGTATCGCTATGTCATCGGCGTAGTCGGCGTCGGTAATTGTTTTTGCGGGGTACCTTCTGCTTCTTTTCTTCGTCAGCTCGAAGCCATTCTCTCTGATTTTGTCAATCGATGTTCTAAGTACGTAGTCTAGACAAATGATAAAGAGGTACGGAGCCAGCGTGTCCCCTTGTAGTACTCCTGCTACAATGTCGAAGTATTCTGTGTCTCCATCTGGTGATTGTACTTTTACTTTGGTGTTTCTATTGAGAATCGTTATTGCTGCTACGGTTTCTTTAGGTATGCCGCACGCTAGTAGGATTTGTTCCATCTCTCCTCTGTGAATGGAATCGAAGGCCTTGGTAAGGTCGACAAATATTAATGTCTCTTGGTTGTCATAAGCGTCGTCAATATATTACTTATCGAAAGCGAATCAGACAGATTTAAGAGAGATATCAAGTCTGAAGAGAG
This sequence comes from Sepioteuthis lessoniana, assembly GCA_963585895.1. Classification (NCBI taxonomy): domain Eukaryota; kingdom Metazoa; phylum Mollusca; class Cephalopoda; order Myopsida; family Loliginidae; genus Sepioteuthis; species Sepioteuthis lessoniana. The sequence goes on along the minus strand of CAUZXS010005504.1, from coordinate 20,266 downwards.
CCTGTTAGGAGAAAGGTATTTTTGCATTAACAGTAGTACCCATCACATTGGCAGATGGTGAAAAGGCAAAATATTTTCGCCTCTCTTTTTCCCTCTCTGCCTAGCAGATTAGCTTGCATAATAGACTAGATTTCCTGTTTTCTAAGTAATTCTTCGCCACTCGAATACTTTGTTATTAATGGTCAAAGCATCGAATTCTGAATGCACAATCGCTGTTGGTGAAAAAGATAACAAACCGGCGATAATCCTCCGTTGCACGTATTACCAGACTAAAAACAGATAAGAGAAAAATGGTGCTGATATACGAAAAGTTTTTACTTCTGCTGCAACAGTATTCTTTCTAAGGTTAAATTGCTCAGTCAGAGCTACTATTTACGCATAGAAGGGAGGAAAGAGACCGATTAATATCTGTTTCAAGGGAATTAGAGCGAAGTAGAACTCGAAAAGCCACGCACAGGTTTTCTGTTTGTTTGTTTGTGACATATCAACATTTTTAGGTTATTTAATGCCAAATACATGTTTATACAAAGAGACAGTTCTATTTCAAACAATTCAGTTTTGCTTAAGAACGCAGTTTAATTGCCCAAAACTTTTCTATTTCAAGCGATTATTTGCTAAACAATTTTATTTCAAACAATTCAGTTTAGTTTAACTATATTTTTTTTTTCTTTACACACAGTTAAAAGTCAAAAGTGTTCTATTTACAACAATTCAGTTTAGGGTAAGTGCTGTTTCAATATCAAAAACAGTTCTATTTCAAACAAATCAGTTTAGCGTAAGTACGCATTTTGAATGTCAAAACAATTCTATTTCTAGATATTCAGGTCAGCATATGTATACAGTTTAAATGTCAAAATAGTACTATTTTAAGCAATTCAATTTAGCATAATACGTAGTTTAAATGGCGTACGCAGTTTAAATGTCTAAGCACTTCTATCTCAAGCAAATCAGTTTCACTTGAGTACACAGTTTAGTTTTATTTGACCCATAGATAGGACCCTATCAATTGCGACAATTCTGGGGCAGAATGGATCTGGGACGATGGCACTGAAGAGGTACACCGCATTCCCGAAAGCTCCAGCATTACTGGAACATTACCATCAGATTGTTTAGTGTCATATCTAGGACACTCATTGACGTGGCTTTACCCTTCTTCAGAGATGCAGTCGGTGTATTCTGCTGCCCCAGCCGGCTGAGCAAGAATTTGAGCTTGATTCACCGCACTCACTTTCTACACTGAAAACGATTACGCCACATACTATCGACCAATACACACCCTCAACCACACACACACACACACACACACATATATATATATATATATATATATATATATATATATATATATACACATGCACGCAGAAACTCACCAATAAATACACACAAATCCACAGATGCACACACTCACACAATATGGACAAAAAGATCAACACACATACAAGTAATTGTACAAGGTCTACGTATTTTCAAAGTTGATATTTCCCAGCATCAGTTGATGTTTAAATCCTGATAAATTCTACCATGTATCGTGATTTGATTCACGAGAGACTTTTATTGAATAGAATTTTGAAATCACCGTCTGCAGGGTTTTATATTATGTTATAGTACAACATTAACTTCTCTTAAGAACAGATATCAAAATAAACATGAACCAGTTTATATATATATATATATATATATATATATATATATATATATATATATATATATATAATCAATATTTGCAATTTGAATAAGTACGTGGTTTCTTCTACAATGCACTGCATCACGAAAAAGTTCACAACACAGTCGAATGAAGTCTATTGATGAAAAAAACATTTAAATCTTATAAAATAGAATTTTAAAAATGTTATTTTTTCTTTTTAAAAAGAAGACTTTTAAAATCTTTAAACTGATAGTAGTTGCTAGCTCTTCAGAACAACTAACAGTTTTAATATACTTTTTGCTAATCTTTAAGCGCCGAAGTGAAACATATCTCCACTTATATGGGCATAGTGGTAATAATCTTAGCTTACACAAATATAAATATCCCTATGTTATCTTTTATAATCTCACACTTTTCTCGGTTGAGAACTAATCTACAGTATATATATATATATATATATATATATATATAGAGAGAGAGAGAGAGAGAGAGAGTGGCGGGGAATTGATAACAAGGTAATCCAAGTCGAAAGAGATTTATTGAGAAGCAAAGTCAACAGTTTAGCGTTTTGGTTCCCATAAACCATCATCAGGACAGTGAGGGATGGCATTAGGAATTTTAAATCGACGATGGATCTTTAAAAATGTAAAAGCTGTTTCACTTATTAGACGGCCAACTTATTCTTGCAATCCAAATTCAGGAAAGGGGCCGATTAATACCTGTTTCAAGGGAATTAGAGCGAAGCGATTTAACATCACTAATATCACCCCTTCTACTTGGATTACCTAATCAATTTTTCTTTATATATTGTCGGATTACTCAACATTATTCATTTCATATATATATATATATATATATATATTTGAGTGGGATCCCTTGTTTTGGAAGGGCGATCGTTCTATTAGGGAACACTCGGAATTCATAATCTGAGAGGATAATGCACATAGTGGCAATAGATGCGTTTACTGTGATCAGTTTATCAAAGAAGTGTGGCTTGTTCTACACAAACCATCACTACGATGAACAAATCACTCGTGTAGATAATCCAACAGTTCATATCTTTCTCTATAACTTTTAGTTACTCATACGTTAACATCGACGTGATAGCCCATTATATATATATATATATATATATATATATATATATATATATATATATATATATATATTCTTAAAAGATTGAGAGTTTAACGGAACACATTTTTATGCCCATACATTCCCGATTGCCTGCAGAAGGAAGGGCTGGAGTAAATAACACATGCGTCAGCACACTTACCTTTTTGTAAAGTGTAACTAAGATTCCATTTAGATTTTTGCATTAATATATGTAGACATACACATACACACGCACACACACACACACACACACACACACACAAATATATATATATATATATATATATATATATATATATATTTCTTGATAGGTTTGTGTAAAGATTGATTGCAGATTAGATGGAGCGAGAGTGACGGTTAGAAAGATAAGGATGGTTCTTGATAGACAGTTAGATATACATTAGTTTGAATAGATTCAAATGACCCAAACGTTTCCAAATATCAGAAAGCATTCTTCTCTTTCTCTTCCCTCGTTCGTCTTCCACGGCAAGCAAATGATCTTTTTCCTCCTGTATATCAGAGTTCTCAATGTTATTTAAACAAAATAAAAGAGAAGGCAATCCTTACTGCTTTTGGCAGTTGCCGTTGCCCAGTGGTTGGGGGCTTGTGAGAAGGAGGAGTGTGAATAAGCAAAGCGGTAGCCAATCCTGCTTCAAATCCATCACCCCTTATCGATGTCCCGTCAAACTGGGATGGACTTGATTCCATCTCGGTTGAAGCCGGGGCTACGGCCAGAGTCAAAACAAACAGCGGTCGGATTCTCGTTTCCCTAATCTACATCAAGTCGGACACGGATATGGCGACCATCCAAATATGAGCGACAGAAGGACGGCGTTTAAAAAATGGGAAAGAATGCGATTAAAAAGCCACTTCGCTCCCGGTGAGATAGTTTCAAAGAAAACCGGTGCTGGAAACTACGGGGAGCGTTTTTTTTTTTTTTTTTTTCTTGTCTTCGGTTGTTGTCAGTTTTGCAAGTACTCTAATGTACTGAAAGCCAAAAGGTATCCGTGATAGATTGAATGATTGATACTTACGGCATATCAACCTGTCTTGGAGGATTATATTCCAAAACGTTTGACGTATTTTATTTTTATTTTAACGGCATGTCAACAGGTACATGTTTATTTCTGGCTCAGAATTAAGTAAATTGAATTCATAGTATATCACTTTTAATTTCATGTGTAGTTGTTTCCTCAGAGATTTTTCATACTATCTTATCGAGCAGGAATGATATCACAATGAATATATTTGACCTATAGATGGGGCCATAAAAGTTACAACTACTCCGGATAATAGTGGAATGAAAGAATACTCCTGACACTCCCAGATCTCTGTAAATGGAACCCTACCATCTGATGCTGTTTATTATTATACAGAAAATAGGAGCTTCTTGGCGAATGGATAACGTACTTTTGGGCAGAGGATACCGCCAACAAATTCTCAGCCTACTAAGAAGGTAAGATTAGATAGATAGATAGATAGATAGATAGATAAACGCATAGATCCATGACTACATAGAGAGAATTGAGTAGAACAGAGAAATATATTGATAAGTAATTATACAAATGTACTTTTTTATGTTTAAAATATGTAGTTCTCATATCTTATTGTTACCATATTATATACATTTTAATTAGTTTCAACCAGTCGTTTATACATAGAAAATTTACATGCTTTGCATTCTCTTGACAAAACTTCAGACAAAGAACACGACTAATCGACTTCACGGCGAAGTTAAATTCAAATTCACGTCGCACGGATTTTTCACATCCCAGGAGTTGATGAATAAGTCTGTATCTTTACAAGAAGTCATTTACGAAATTTTCATTTTAAAATATCAAGTTATGTTTTCCGATGTATCTGATTAATATTCAGCAATACTTTGACAGCTGAGTACACTATAGAATATGTAAAACTTTCATAAGACTGATTCATATGTACGTTATTGCTTGCTCTTTTATTCCAGTGCCAGTCGGTTGGAGCTGTAAAATATACTGACTTCTCTGCAGAGTAGTAAGACCTCTCCTCCCAACTAGTGTCCTGGGTATGACACTAAATAATGTCAATGTAAGGCTTCAGTAATGCCAGAGCTTTGGGGAACGCAAGAACGGAGTGTAGGCGCCTGATCGGGTCCTATTTATGGGTTAAATAGAACAAAACAAAACTTATGATTAACTGAATAGCTTGAAATAGAATTATTTTGAAATTTAAACTGCGTGTTTATACGAAAATCAATTGTTTGAAATAGAACTGTTTTTACATTTAACTGATTGTAAACAAAAAAAACTATCGTTATACTGAACTGAATTCTTTGAAATGGAGTTGTTTATTTGTATAAAAGTGTATTTGGCATTAAATAAACTACAATGGTTTAAATGCCGCAAACCAAACCAAACCTTATGTTTCAGCGATTACCCATCTATGTAATAAGCAGGCGTTTTCTTGTACTTCAGTGATTTAGAAACAATGTATCCTTTCATGAATTATTTCAAAAGGAATATATTTGCGTAAATAAGTTGCATCATTTTACAGAGAAATTTCAAAACACACACACACACACACACACACACACACACACACACACACACACACACACACACACACACACACACACACACATACATACATATATATATCTGTGTATATATATATATATATATATATATATATATATATATATATATATATATATATATACAGTGTATCACAAAAGTGAGTACACCCCTCACATTTCTGCAGATATTTAAGTATATCTCTTCATGGGACAACACTGACAAAATGACACTTTGACACAATGAAAAGTAGTCTGTATGCAGCTTATATAACAGAGTTAATTTATTTTCTCCCTCAAAATAACTCAAAATATAGCCATTATAAGCTAAACCCCTGCCAACAAAAGTGAGTACACCCCTTAGGGAAATTTGTCAATATTAACACACACCATATCAACTGTCAATATTTTATGTGGCCACCATCATTATCCTGAACTGTCTTTATTCCCTGGGCATGGAATTTACTAGAGCTTCACAGGTTGCCACTGGAATGCTCTTTCACTCTTCCATGACGATGTCACGGAGCTGGCGAATATTTGAGACTCTGTGCACCTCCACCTTCCGCTTGAGGAACCCCCAAAGATGTTCTATTGGGTTCAAGTCTGAAGACATGCTTGGCCAGTCCATCACCTTTAGCCTCATCCCCTTCAGTAAAGCAGAGTTTGTCTTGGAAGTGTGTTTGGGGTTATTGTCATGCTGGAACATTGCCCTGCAACCCAGTTTCTGGAGAGAGGCGATCATACTCTGCTGCAGTATTTCACAGTACATGTTGGAGTTCATGTTTCCCTCAATGAAATGTAACTCTCCAACACCTGCAGCACTCATGCAGCCATAGACCATGACATTCCCACCACCATGATTGATTGTAGGCAGGACACACTTATCTTTGAACTCCTCCCCTGGTCACCGCCACACATGCTTGAAGCCATCGGAACCAAACAAATTAATCTTCATCTCATCAGACCATAGGACATGTTTCCAGTAATCCATGTGCTTTGTTGACATGTCTACAGCAAACTGTGTGTGGGTTTTCTTGTGTATCGTCTTCAGAAGAGGCTTCCTCCTGGGGTGACAGCCATGCAAACCAATTTGATGCAGAGTGCGGCGTATGGTCTGAGAACTAACAGGCTGACCCCCACAACATTTCAATCTCTGCAGCAATGTTGACAGCATTCCTACGCCAATATTTCAAAGAAAGCATTTGCATGTGACGCTCAGCACTTACTCAAGGCCTGTTCTGAGTGGACCCCGCTCTTTTAAAACGCTGGATGATCTTAGCCACTTTGCAGCAGCTCAGTTTTAGGGTGTTGGCAATCTTGATGTTGCGCAACAACACGTCTTTTAAGATCCTCAGAGAGTTCTTTGCCATGTGGTACTATGTTGGAACTTTCAGTGACCAGTATGAGAGAGTGTGAGAGCTGCACTACAAATTTGAACACACCTGCTCCCTATGCACACATGGCCCTAGTAACACTAATGAGTCACATGACATTTTAGAAGGAAACAGTACTCAATTTGGACATTTAGGGGTGTAGTTTCTTAGGGGTGTACTCACTTTTGCTGGCAGGGGTTTAGCTTTTAATGCTTATATTTTGAGGAGAAAATAAATTAACTCTGTTATATAAGCTGCACACAGATTACTTTTCATTGTGTCAAAGTATAATTTTGTCAGTGTTGTCTCATGAAGAGATATACTTAGATATCTGCAGAAATGTGAGGGGTGTTCTCACTTTTGTGATACACTGTGTGTATGTATGTGTGTGTGTGTGTGTGTTTAACAATAAATCCATCAACAACGTTTAAATAAGCTAGAAAAGTGAACATTAGTCTGCTTAACTAACCAGCTAAGACTAGGAACCAAGGTGTGTGTGTGACAGTCTAAATATTGATTGATTGATTAGATTTAACGACACCTCAACACGTCAAGGTTTATTTTATGTATAGAAGGTTAATATATTGTGTTCAATGTACGTTAATATTTACATTTTTTGTGTAGTTGTTACTGAAAATATTTTGCATTAGTTCCTTTCGAATACGAACAGTTTTTGCATAGATATATTCGGTCAATAAAAGGGACTTAAAATGCACTACAACCCGGGGTCAGTCTGATACTGGGAGTAATAGCAAAGAAGAGGAACACTTTATTCAGCAAATTTTATGAATTAGATCTTTATCAGATGCAATCTATTGTCATACACATAACAACGCTTTTTAGAAGGGCAGAGTATTTTATTTCTGCCGACAGGGTTTCTTGGTGAACAGAAGTATTTAAGGTAAAAATATATATAAACGAAAAGTAGTTAATTAAAAAGACAGCCAGACACACAATTAAATGTAATTCTTTTGAGAATACAATAAGTAATTATGTAAGTTTTTTATATAATTATATTCTAAAATTAGAAGAAATGTTACAACGCTGACACATATGGTTCATGAAACACACACACACACACACACACACACACACACACACACACACACACAAAAGAAGAAAAAAAAGAGAAACACATACACACACATATTTTGGGTTGAGTCATAAATAATTTCCATTTTTTAAAAGCATGTTGTAACTGTTCATTTTAACCTTGCCATGTTTTCAACTCAGTCTTAAATTACTATAGTAAAGACTACCTTCATCGCTCATGCTTATTTAAGTATTGAAATAGAGCTCATCATTTTTTTTTTTATCTATGATCTTATGCTCCTAAAATGAAGCAACTGAAAGGGCAGATTTGTCATGTAACGTGGGTGCTTATGAATAACAAAATCAATAGAGAAATATCTATGAATATTTCTCGTGTTTATGGCAAAAGTGTCAGTCGTGACAGTCAAGTTCAAAACCGGTTTTCAAAGTTTCGTTCCGACTGTACGACATTGAGAGATGAAGCCAGACAAGGACGCCCATCAAACCTTGATCAAGATTCTGTAAAAGAATTATTTGAATGAAATCCCTGCAAAAGTACTGGACAGTTAACATTTAACCTCAATATATCTCAATCCAAAATTATCTCCTTTTAGAAGAAAAGTTATTAAAAGAGCAAACTGAGCGTTTGGCTTCTTCATTTCAGTAAAGAATAAAGACGATCACATATCCATAAAAAACAAGTCTTCTTTCAAGGCAAAGAAATGACCCGCTTTTCAAAAATGTCATTACGACGATGACGAAACATGTTTTTTTATTTATTTAATGATAATGATCAGCGTAAAAGGCAGTGGGTCGACAAGGATGACACTCTACGGCCTAACCAAAAGGCGGAACTAAATAGGAAAAAAAAGTTATGCTGTGGGTATTTTGGGATACCCTTGGTATAATTGATTTGAGTTTTAAGTCACAAACATTCAATGCAGACTATTACCCTCAACAGTTGAAACATGGGTATAAAAATGTTCTTAGAAGACTCCACGCAATTGTCAATTCGAGAAACATTGTGCTATTCCATAATACCGAAAGGACACATTTAGCAAGAATCACGCAGGAAAAAAATATTGGATTTAGGCTGGTCTGTTCTAATCCATCCATTTTGTTTATTAGAACTTGAAACACGTGATTTCTTCATTTTTCCTTTTCGAAAAATGCTCTGACAACAAAAAATTTTCTCAAGATCAAGAGAAAATATTTCGGCACAAAATCAGCTGAATTTACTTAATAAAAAAAAAACAATAATGATAATTGATTCAAAGTAATGGTGATTATGTTATTGATTGAAATTGATTGGTTGCTAAATTATTCATGAATAAATAACATTCAAGTATCATACAAAGAATGACTCAAACCCAATATATATATATATATATATATATATATATATATATATATATATATACTAAGATTAGGTGTGGCACCAGACTAAAAGTATAGACCGCCTAGTAAGAATTAAAATCACAATGATTGATTTGCGAATCTAGCTTACTAACTATTCAACCATATGAAGCACCTAAAACATATACACACAGAAGCACACACACACACACACAAACACACACGTGTGTGTGTGTGTGTGTATAGTTCATAAATCATATTCTCTTCAGTTCTAATGCAAGTAAAGAGAAAGGGTCTCGGGGGCATTTAAGCTTCACTATCTCAAATGCCGATCTGACTTGAAGCAAACATTCGATTCGGTAATTCACACTCTCTCTCTCTCTCTCTCTCTCTCTCTCTCTCTCTCTCTCTCGCTCTCTCTCTCTGCACTTACACGCTTTTATACATGAAAACTTTATTTATAAATCTCTGCAAACAGCTCAATGTCCAAGTGATTCCTGAGCCAACTTAATACCTAAACAACAATTGTTATTGTTGAGGCGATGAAAATTAAGGTTAAAAGCCGTTTCCTTTGTTCATAATAGTCTTGTAAATGAACAAAAAAAGTGGGACGGACACTTAAAAATGCCAAACAAGTATATGGTATTTCGCATCGCAATGTTCATTTTGGTAGTGTGCCAAATCTCATTTTGTATGTCCCCTTGCCTACTGCAGACAATCTTAGTGTCCGTTTGCAAGTAATGTTTAAATAATAAGCCCTCCTCGTGGTGGGATTGGAGAAAACACACATTTTACGCGGACAGGACAAAAAGGAAATATATTATTGTTATATCTTGACATGTTTATTAAGGAAAGATGGATATATACTTGATTGTTTTCCTCTCGGAGTATTGCAGATTTTATGAACATAGTACCCTCTTGAAACGATGCAATAACTTTTAAAATAAAGTATTCGGGCAATTTAAAACTCTCTTATATGGTTGATTCGTTGGCGGGTTGGTTATTTTAGGGTTTTCTGGCATTAAAACCTTGTTACTTTATCTTATACAAAATACTGTTATTTTTTTAAGAACGTCATTGGTTACAGGAAACTAGTGATCACCATTTGTAAACTGTAACTATTCTTAATACTAATAATTTATACACAATTATATTGTTTAATTATTATAATCCAATTGCAATAATAATCAATTGTTTAAAGTGTAATGTAGAATCAACTATCCCGGTGTAATCAAATAATTGGCGCAGGGATATAGTTTCACGTGTTCCTATATCATGGTAATAATTTTCAAAATGATGTATTCGACCGATACTTTAATAGGTACAATTACTCCGGGTTAAAGTGATTATGTCTCATTGTTGAAACTCTACAAGAGAGACAAATTGTTTACATTCCGGTGAATTGGAGAAAGGTTGAGGTGACAAAATACAATCTTCTACAAAAAACCACGAAGCTATTTCTGCGCCGTAAAAGCAGACAAATTAAGCTAAGAAGAGCCTGCATTAAGAGCCATCTTATGCTACTAATAACCAAGTGTGAATACCTCTCTTGTCTATAAGGAAAGTTTGCTAATGACTACCAGATGGCATATTGTGGGATTTCTTTTCTTGTCTCTCATAGTTTCTGCTCTTGAAAGCTGGATTGCGTTGCCAAAGAAAGATAAAAGAAGAGTGCACAAAAGACCCATCCTCTCTTTTCTCTCGATAGCATATGAGCTCACATGTGTTTGCTAGACTTTTTTGTGAACTGCTCCTCTTAGAAGCCGTTAGCTGAGCAAACAGACCGAAATAGAAAAGGGGCTTTTCATTAGTAACATTGAACACAATATCATAGAAAATACACTTTTTGAATATGCAAGTTTTCACACTAAAATCGCTTTCTCATAGATGTACGGGTACTTATAACTTCTCAACGCACACTAAGTCATTTATTCATCAACTTCTTTATTCATTGTTTTGTAACTCACTCCATTCAATTAAATTTGCTCAGGCAAGATAGTATATGGTTGTTAGTACAACGTGATTGTTATGGCATTTATTCTGTTCTATGAAACTTCATTTAACCAACGAAAAACTCCTTTACATCTTCATATTAACCTTATAAATAGTTTGCAAAAAATAACTCAAATACAACAAAAAAAAGGACACAAATTCTACTAAAATACTATAATAGTTAGATGAATCTTTCTAATCACAGAAACAAAAACATTTTTCTAATGATTCGAGAAATATGTCATGTAAATAGTTAGTTTTAAATGCGATAACTATTATATTAGTTCTAGAAAAAAGTCTTCAATAGAAAGAGAAATAGAAGGATATGAATGTGACAATGATTAACAAAACTACATAACTATCACGGGAAAGAATAATAGTGACCTAAATGTTGAAAAATCATTCAAGAAAGACGTAGAAAAATTATCCTAATATGTTTAGGCTACCGATTTTATTTAATTATGATTTGATACTGAATTAAAATCGAACATTTCATTGAAGGCCTGAAGGTATGCATTGTTAATTTATAATTTTCGAAACATTTATTTCAATGCTTAGATTCAGGAAAAGTAGCGTAGAGAATATCATTGTGAACTCTCTGGTGTGAGTGTGTGTATTTGCACGTGTGATGGCAAAAGATATGTGCATGTATGTATACCAGCATATATATATATATATATATGTATATATATATATATATATATATATATATATATATATATATATACATACATATATATATATATATATATATATATATATATATATATATATATATATAGTTTGTGAAATATGTGCGTGAATGTGATAGATAGATAGATAGATAGATAAGCAAAGAGGTTAGTATATTTAGGTTGCATGAACAATTCTAGTCAGTGTCAACAATAAAATTCGTCTACGTTATTTAGCAAAGTAAGATACGTTGAAAAATCTGTTGTGCACATCACTATATATATATATATATATATATATATATATGTGTGTGTGTGTGTGTGTGTGTGTGTGTGTGTGTGTGTGTGTGTGTGTGTCTGTATGTCTGTGTCTGTATGTCTGTGTGTGTGTGACTGTGTGTGTGTGTGTCTCTCTCTCTCTCTCTCTCTCTCTCTCTCTCTCTCTCTCTCTCTCTCTCTCTCTCTGTGTGTAAGTGTGTTTCTGCATCAGTTTTACTATGTATCTTATACATTAGTCCAGATACATAATATGGATAAGAACGCATGTGTGTAAATATGGTAATGTGTGCGGGGATATTCGTGTGGGATTGTGTCTTCCTCTATATAATTATATATTTAGCACGGTAGAAAATCTCCATTTTTTCGACGTACTCATGTATAAACCCTGGGGTCTGTATCATTGATTTGCATGCACTTCCAATACTATTTAACATGCAATCTATACATTAGGCCTGAGACCAAACTCACCTAAGTAATTATAGGTGAACTTTGTTGATTATTCATACTCAATTCACGAGCGTTCATATCAGTACGTAGTCGGTGTATATGTGAAAGCTTTCCAATGAAAATATGCCATTTTCTTTTTGGGAGCCTAAAGATATGTCATCGAGGAAAAGTCAGTGTCTGAATATACACTGCGAAAGACAGGCACTAATTTACTTAGCTTTTTTCCCTAACCTCACTGGTATCTAGTTTTGATGATTATCATTTACGTACGTCTCCCTCAAACATTAGCAAGCCAATTAGATTGTGACTGTTATTGTAGTTTTGAAACGTACTTAGTGGCCAACTGTATGTGATTTGACTTAGTTCAAATAAAGTGTAAGTAAATTTATCTATGACGTGGTGCATATCATTCGTCTTTCGTCAAAATATATTTTTACTTTCTTACTCTGTTACATCAACCACGCATTAATATATATATATATATATATATATATATATATATATATATATATATATATATATATATATATATATATATATACATATATATATAATGCGTGGTTGATGTAATATATATATATATATATATATATATATATATATATATATATATATAATTAGAGAAAATGGGAATAAGTCTTACCGTGTCTAAATATGAAGATATGAAAAGACAATATATTTATATGGTGTATTTATAAATATATGATCATATACCATTGACAAATGTTTTGACAATTTTTAAAATTTTAAATTAAAATTTCGTATTTATTTTATGAAAGCATCTTCAACGCGATTTTGAAATAATGTGTATAATCCGAAAATTATTTCAAAGTAAAAATGAAAATGAAAATATGAAAACATTCTCAGTGTTCTATTATCGTTATTAGTAATCTGTTTAAAATTTTACTTATGCAACTAGTGCTTAGAAATTTTAAAAAAGAAAGAAAATCCAATTATTTCCTATAATACTCTATAACATAGATATATCATTTTTCTTAATAATTTAAGTTCTTACATCATCAAATAAACATTCTCAAACTTGTTAACCTGACAGTTAAAAACACCTTCTGAAAGAATTAGAAATATTATCAATAACAATAAGAATAAGAATCATATCAATGCATATTCACTCAGTCTTTCAGGTTGTGATAAAACCTATATTGGTGAGACTTACTGTGATCAATAAAATCTATACCGATGAACACTACTGAGATTTAAAAATCAGTGACGGCAGAAACGCTTTGGTAAAACACAATTTAGAAATTAACATAATTTTAATTTTAAAGATTCTGAACTTTTAGTAATTATACATAATAAACAACATAAATAATTTCAAATCTTGCACAATTCTTCATTATGGTAGTATTGAACAAAGACCCTTTCATTTTTTGGGTGGGGGGTTAAGTAAAATAAGATTTTAAAAAATGTTAATGGAAAATTTACTTTTTTCTAAACTAAGTTATTTGGAGATTTAAAAAAAACAACAACAACAACTAATTCTGGATGACTCTGTTTGCATTTCATATATTGTTAATACTCTTGAAAAAGTTAATAATCCTTTTATTCTCCTTCCAGCTATATGTAAATTGTAGAGCAAACTATTCTCTTGATTATTAGTTTTTCAACAGATCTACGATAAGAAAAAAATCAATGAAATGCCAAATTTATGTTAATCTTTAAATGAAAAGGTGTTTATTCAGTAACAATGATAACATTTATCAATGGAACATTTATGGCATGCAATATTAAGTTTGCGTCACAATTTTTTCTCCCATTTTAGGATATACTTAATTCGTACATTTGTACATTCGGTAGTGACATGAATATTTGTTTGAGACAGTAACTATCATTATTGCTTCGTTTTACTGATTTTAATATTATCAACAACATTCCTACCACACACTCTTACACATACACATACTCATACAAACTGTTCTCTCACTTTCTCTCAGTCTCTCGATATATATATATATATATATATATATATATATATGGAAGAAAATATTGGATTTTAATCCGACAATAGGTAGAGAAAAATTTATAACTAGGTAAACCAAGTGGAAGGATAGATTTATTGAGATATCGACACAATAGCGTTTCGGTTTCCCCTAGGTTTTTGTATTTTGCATTTTTAGACATCCACCGTTCACTTAATATCACTAATATCACCCTTCATGTTCACGATCATGGTTCAGTAGAACCGAAACGCTATAGTGTCGACTTTTCAATGAATTTCTCATGCCACTTGGTTATCATTTTTTTCTTTCTATCTGTCTATCTATATATCTGTGTGTGTGTGTGTGTGTGTGTGTGTGTGTGTGTGTGTGTGTGTGTGTGTGTGTGTGTGTGTGATATTTCTCTGTATAAGAGAAAGTAACAGTAAACCCGTAGCATGATATAAATCTTTATCCGTTTTTTTTTCTATATTCGACGACAGTATAATTATTTCTAAAAATTGGACTAATGATGAATGGCATTAAAAGAAAAATATTTACAAAAGGGAATTGTTGTTCTGGATAATGAAATCCGTTTTTTTATAAGACATCATACAATCCCTATCGTCCATCGGTTCTGGCAGAACCTTTTGCCCGCATCTAATGTTCACTCAGAGGTAATGAATTTAAATTGGCTGGTCGACCAACAATAATGTGTCCATGCATGAATTTCTAAAGTATAACGTCACTGATCAGTTCGTTCCTGTTTCAATAGCAGTATATAGCAGATCTTGTTCTTCTTTTGTGGATGATTGGGAAGGAAAGGCCGTACAGCCTCTGTTTTATGATGTGCCACTTCCAGAATTTGTTCAAAACGGTTTTAACTATCTATTTATATTTAGCATCAAGCTTTTTCGCTGAGAAATTTGTTAAAGCACAGGTAGCGAAGCGAGACAATAGCACTGATACGATCCTGGTTCATAACTTTCGAATTCTTATGTTGACTTCAATTTCAGTAAATATGATATTACTATTAAGGGATATAAAATGATCTTCTTATTTCAGTGGTTTGTCAGTTAATGGCAAAATCTGTTTTTAAACCTATGAAATCTGTTTTTTTTTTTATTTGGGTTTTCGTAGAGGCCAATGCATCTTGCTGTCTATAATTACATGCTATGCTGTAGGGATTCGGCTTTTTTCAGTATATTTCTTTGATGGCATATCAAAATCCGCGGTTTATTTGATGATCAAGCCATTCTTGTTGAAGAACATCAGTGGTGCTATTTAACCTATAGCTGAGAGGAATGATGTGGGTTTATACCTTTCTCAAACGTATTAGTTCGGAAGTGAACGCAATAGCACGAATGGAGTTTGATCTCACTTACTTCCAGGCCTCAGTTCAATGTTTTAGCCGTTACATCTCGCGTCTCCTCCTGCTTTGGTTAGGGCAGGTGTGTTTGTAAGAATCCCTAGATCATTTGCATAATCTACATTAGTGATAATATTTTCTATGGGATATCGTCTGCTTCAGGCGTTTTTGCGTTAGGTCATTTTTTTAACTACATCAATGGACATTTGTATCAACACATTATACATGGTAATGACTTCAAAACATTGAAAAAAATACGCAGTTCCTATACTAAAGAATAATATGTCAATACATTTTTCAGATAGGCATCATGCTCTCAATAGACTTCGAGAATCGATTGCGTACATGTTGATATAGAATTTGTGAATTATCAAAATAAAATGCCTATATACTGCATACACCTTATAATATTTGTTATCGTCGGCATTAGATCGACAGAAATAGTGAGTGTTGTGATAATATATTTGTTATTTGAATCAAGTAAGACATTATGAGTATGTTTATTTTTAATCCATTTTTTTCAAGAGATCCAAATATATTTCTCATTTTTTTCTCATACAAAACTTATACACAGAAGAACGTAACAGAAACACCTGCTTGTAGGTCTTTGTTATCAGATAAAAGAAACAAAATGCCATACTATCAAACGCGTTAAAATAAGTTGATAAGATCGACGAATGCATAAAATCACGAGTGTATTATAATGAGTCGATGCTTTTAATAAAACTTTGACCTAACAGTATTTCCTATATAACGCTTCAAATGAAATATAATGTCATAGAAACTTATTTAGAGTCAGAATATTTTCATAAAATATCTTAGTATTAAGAAAAAAATATAGAGTAAAGCACATCAATAAATTTACATATCACATTATTATCTTTTCTGCCCCAAGATTGGAAAACGGAGAGTCATACCTGCCCCCTCTCCCACGATAAACTCGAAGAGTTACGAAGGAAACGACAAGTATACCCTTAGGTTCATTTGTTCTTTTTTCTTTCTATCTTTATAGAGTTGACACAAAGCTTATATATTTTCGAGTAAAACCAACGGCTGAATTTTCTTAAAAAACAAACACAACGTAGGTAGCCAAGTTCGTTGAGGTTGTAGAGTACACCGTCGGCATCCAAACAAATGGGTAAGGCCCCCACAACGAGTGTCCTGACATGAAACATTATCTGACAGTAAAGCTTTAGTTTTTGGTGGAAGTAACAAGAAAGGAAGATAACTCCAAGGTTATTGAGAGTTATCCCACTGGAAATGGGCGCATGCCTCGTGACCACTGACGTCAACGGGGATAATTCAAGATGGCGGACTGACACTGATCACGTGTGGACCTCTCTCTCTCTCTCTCTCTCTCTCTCTCTCTCCATTTTCCACAAATTTTTATGTAGAGTAGTGACCATTAATTATTATTTTATATAATAAAATACTGTTAACTAAAAACGTTTTTGGTGATTATTTCCATTCAACAAATGCACCACTCGGAATAACACAAACACAACAGTTTTGGAAGCTTGGGGAATGCAGAGTACCCCTTTATTACCATTGCTCTTAGTTCCGTTGTGTTCCGGAATGGTTACACCTGATAGGGTCCTATCTATGGGTCGAATAAAACTCTTTGACATTTAAACTGTGAACAAACAAATTACTCATGCTAAATTAAATTGGCTGAAACAGAAATGTCTGATCATTTAACTGTGTAAAAAAATAATAAATGATCAATTGAATTTTTAGTGATACATAGAAATATTTGGAACCATTTAATTATGTGCCAATGAATGAGTATGTTGAATAGAATTTTTCGTGTTAAATAGCAATACTTGTAACTACTTCATTGTATGCAAAATAATGATTAATCCTGAATAGAAATATTAACGTTAGATATTGATTATTGAAATATTTAACTCTGTAGAAATAATAGCAATGTTAGCGTTTAAAACTCATTAGTTCTAACTCATTTAAAATTACCAACAAACTGCGTGCAAACAAGTGAATGAGGTTAAATTGTGATTGTTTGGTTGACAAATTCACATACCTACGAAGCAGTGTCTCATCAACCGAAAAGGACATCGATATGCGGCTGACGAAGGCATGGACAGCTATCGATAAACTATCGGTCATATGGAAATCAGACCTGACCGATAAAATGAAACGCTGTTTCTTCCAAGCAGCGGATGCACCACTTGGACGCAAACAAAACGGCTGGGGAAGAAGCTAGACGGCAACTACACAATAATGTTGCGAGCAATATTAAACAAGTCCTGGCGGCAACACCCCACAAAGCATCAACTATACGGCCACCTGCCTCCCATCACGAAAACTATCCAAGTTAGACGAACCAGGCACACGGGACACTGCTGGAGGAGCAGGGCCGAGCTCATAAGTGACGTACTCCTATGGATCCCCACATATGGACGATCAGCTAGAACATACTTACAGCAGCTGTGTGAGGGTACGGAATGTAGCCCAGAAGACCTGCCAGAAGCGATGAACGATTGGGAAAAGTTGCGAGAGAAGGTCACTGATATACGTGCTGGCGGCACGACATGATGATGATGATGATGATGATATAGCAATACTTGAAACCATTTAACGCTGTGCAAAAAATGGGTTCAGGTTTGTTTAAAAATTTTATATCCAAATCTGTTTACAAATCATATAAATGTAGTATATATATATAAATAACCGGGATTTTGCGATAAACTACCAGCAAAAGATGATATTCCATTAAACTCAACCCAACTTAAATAAACTGAATAAAACATAGGATTTAAGTCATTTAACTAGTGCAACCAGGCACGACGTGGCCAATACTGCCATACACTCTAAATATATTTTCGGTAATTGTTTTTCCTAATAAGCATACCAGAATTTAATCGTTTCAAGTAGAATATAAAAGAAAAAAAATGGATATTTTTTAGTACCGTTATTACCAAACTGCACAGTACTGGACCCTATTACTTACGAATATGAATATAAAACAGCATTGTAAAACGAGGAAGCAACGAGCAAAATTCAAATGCTGAACGAGTCTGTTTGCATAGAATGTTGCTCAAATATTCTTAAGATAGGAATGAGTCAATCCCTTCTCCCTCTATCGATTGGTAAATTAAAGGAGACTAGTTTCTGTAGCCTTGATACAGTAACAGGTTTATTTGGTAAACTTCGAATCAAAATCTGATAAACGTCACTAAATACTGACCTCGAGTTATGCCTTGTTCATCACAAAGGGTTTGTGTAAATGGATAAATATAACAGGGTCCTTGCGTATAGTGATTTAAACTGTTCATTTATCTTTAATTTTGATGGTGTCCTGAGAAATAAATCCTCTGTATACAACATTCGTTAAGCACTTTTCCGGATAGATTTATCAAGGTCTAATCATTGAGATTGCTTCATAAAACTGACAGTAATGTGAAAAAGAAAAACAAACTTTCTGTATGACATTATCTTTTAATTGAAATTCATCGACGTATTTTAAATATTAATAGACATACACGCACTTACGGACATATATATATATAGTCCTGCACAGACAGATCTGTTTCGTTCTATCAGAACTCATCAGTGCGGTTAGACAGTAGCTTCCCGTAGCTGGGATCGAAACCTGGATGATAAACGCCGAGCCAAAGCCTCTAACCATTCAGGCACGATGAGCCATTAGCTGCGAAGTAAATTTTAAACGGTTATGAATCACAATTACTATTGTTTACATACATCCGTTCAACGGCTGCCGAGTCCTCAATTCATATACGAAGAGGCTTTCAATGAGCCCTAATGGCAACACGATTACTTCTTCGCCTGAGAACTCAACCATACGTGGGTAGGGGAGTATATATATATATATATATATATATATATATATATATATATATATATATATATAGGTTGTTTATCAGATTCATTTGCTGACTGAAACATATTTTTGATTCAGATGTCTTCTGATGATCTTATATATATATATATATATATATATATATATATATATATATATATATATATAGAGAGAGAGAGAGAGAGAGAGAGAGAGAGAGGATATTTAATAAGTTTACAGACTTTTTTGAACAGGCTCTTAAAATTGTCGTAGACTCTTGAAAATTCAGTATGTTATTGTCATATATCTTATGAGATGACTGACCAATTTTACTCTATATCAAGATTCAAATACAGCTACAGCAGGAATTGAAATACCACCTACTAAAGCCTGATTGTCACAGCTGGTGAATTTCAAAAATGCAATCTCGACGTGAGGACACATTAGAAAAACGATATACAAGAAAATTGTTTTAAACATGGAAAAAATACCAAAGAAACGTATGGAATATTTCAGACTGCTTTTGGACATGAATCAAGCATCAGTTCTTGAGTGGCATAAGAGATTCAAGGAAGGCACGGAGTCTGTGAGGGATGATAGGTGTGGGAGAAGTAAGGAAGTCAATATACCAGAGTTGATTGGCCAAAGGGTTAGGGTTAGGGTTACTATGTTGAGGTTTGAAGG
>CAUZXS010005503.1:80000-107500 GCA_963585895.1 Sepioteuthis lessoniana | reverse complement strand
AGTTATAAGGTTTCAAGTATTCCTATCAAATACAAATAATTATACAGTTTCAAGTTATTACTTCTATTCAATTTTAGTCATTTCTTTGCACACAGTTATATGGATTCACGTAACTAATAATAATCCTTAGTAAACTATTATAATTTCAAGTAACTATTCTTAATTCAAATAATTTACACACATTTATATGACATCAAGTATTTCTATCGAATACAAATAATTTTGAAACAAATCTCTTTGACTCATACATGGAACCCTTACAGGTACAACCACTCCAGGCAAGAGTGGATCTGGGAGTAATGGATTTTTAAGTCCAAAGTTAATAAGTGTCGTTTGGATTTTTTCTTTGTTACTATTTATGCAGCCTCCCCAAAATGGTGGTGATGCGGCAGAAAGTTGAGCTGATTTGAATTCTAACTTTTTCTTCTACATGGGTTGCCATACCAAGGCTAAAGAACCAAGTCTGCCCAACTATTTATGTTTATTTCTGCATTTATTAGACTCTTTTTGTTTCAACCATTTGGGCCAATTTCTAACACTTAGCTTCCAGACTCTGACTTGTCTTAATTAAATTTGTTGTTATCCTTAAGGTTCCTTTGTAATATACTGTTATGGCTTCCGGATTAAAAGAGGTGTTTGACTAACAGTTATTATAAATCATTTGTTTGTTATACCTCCTAGGGCATCTCCGCTTTTTACTCTCTTTTCAAATCAATATTTTAAAAAGAATCTTTACAAAGAACATATACACTACTTATACAATATCTATGCACAAATCAAATGCTCTTAAGCAATTTATCCGATAGTCGCCCAAAAAATCGCTCTTTAACTCTTTTACTTACCATTTTTTCAGAAATACTCCACTCTAATATTAACTGTCGCTGTTTTTGATCTGATTTGGCAATTTGTTCGAAAAATATATTAATCTATCTGCAAAATAAACAAAAAAAAAAAAAAAACACTTGGTTTGTAAAATTTTGAAATCTCTCTTAACTGTAAATTTCCAACTCAAGAAGAAACATTGAAAAAAATGTCTGCCCTTATTAGGAATTCCTTTAATTAATTTGAAAGTTTCAATTAGATCACCTCTCATTCTTCTAATAAAGTAAGTTGATCAACCGTAGTCAGAGCGATCTGAAGGCTCCCTTTTCAATAGCTACTACAACGAAGTGTAGGGGGTGCTGCTCCTTTCCCTGGATTACTCCACTTTCTCTTGCTCCGTACCTTATAATGCTGAATGTTAAGCAAGTAGGCATCAATTACCATTAGTCTTTAGTTTATCCTTATTTCCTTAATCTATTTCGCTCAATGTAAACTTTTACGTTTTTATTTTTGTCACTCGACTTGGCATTTTAAGTTGGTCAGTATATACATATATATGTGTGTGTGTGTGTGTGCGTGTGTGTGTTTGCGTTTGTGTGTGTGTGTGTGTGTGCGTTTATGTATAAAGGTACAAAAGCAACAAAGTTTTCTAGTGGTTGATTTTATTTCAAAATTTTCTTGTCAACGTTTCGGTTTTTTAAACATTTGTCAAGACGTGCAATCTATACCCAAACGAAATAAAAAAAATGAGAAAACTTTAAAACATTCTATTTCCGTTGGTTGCATTCTGTATCGAATTTGTGTAATGCAACTAGCATTCCAAAATTTATCCAAAAATATCAATATCACATCTATTTATCTTTCTATCCATCAATCTATGTTAATACTAATAGCATTTACTTTGTATCGATCTATTATTAAATTCTGTGTTATATCTATCCGTTTTACCATTGTTGATCTTTCTATAACTTTCGGTTTAATTCTGTTTATCTGTCAATTTTTCTCAGTATAGATAAAGGATTTTGTAACTTTTCTGCAAGAATTTAACTAAATTAGGAGACACAGAGAAAAAACCAGATCGCTGCTTAATGGTATTTTGGTTTGAGATGATACTAGATTCAAAGATTTTCCTGCTTTTTTATCTTGTATCTTGACTAATATATATATATATATATATATATATATATATATGTGTGTGTGTGTGTGTGTGTGTGGAGAGAGAGAGAGAGAGAGAGAGAGAGATGGTAGATTTTGGTGAATCTAACAGGATGAAAAGAACTTCATCAGACTTGTAGTCTGATGAAGTTTTGTTAAGAAAGAACGAAATATTACCACTAAACCCGTTGTAAGTGTTTGATTTATCCAATATATATATATATATATATATATACCAAAAATTATTGCAAATAAACAGCTTCCATCAACAATGAGTTTATAAGTACTACTAGTTTCAGAAAGAATCCCCAAAATACTCCATGGTATTACGACAGAGCAGGATAAAAACTTATATTCAGCTGGAGCTAGCGTAACTCTGAGTTTCGTATTTTCACGTTTATCAGAAGGGTAGATATTACAAGTAGCCAGGTTTAAGGCAGGTCTATAAATAGACGCTTCCGCAGAACTGAAATACTTTGCAAAAATTGCTCAACTCAGATGATAGGAGATACACAAGCCCAATATATATATATATATATGTGTGTGTGTGTGTATGTGTGTGTGTGTGTGTGTGTGTGTGTGTGTGTGTGTGTGTGTGTGTGTGTATTGTGTACTTAGGCAGCAAATTATCATTTAAGCATGTTCTTTTGAAGGCCACAGAGTATTTTCTTTTTTGGGTCTTCAAGTGAAGCTAGTATTGGGTAATGCAGTTGTTTGGATGGCGTCTACACGTTCTCTTATGTTCAAGTACGACATTCCTAGTACCAATCCTTTGATGACTGTTCCGAGCGCGCCAAATACAATTGTCCCACATTTTTTTTCAATTCTCTAGCAAGGTCTAAGTACTTATCTTTCTTTTCGTTTTCTTTCACTTTTACCCCATGGTCAGCCTCAATGGCAAATCCCACTATTCGACAGGTTCTCTTTTTTCTTCTTTTTTGTTGATTATCAGTATGTCTAGTTGTCTAGCCAAGATTAGGGGCTCCGTTTGTATCTAAAAATCCAGGAGAATTTCATGCGTATCATTTTCTGGGACAGATTCTGGCTTCTACATATACCATATTATTATCATTATTATTAGTAGTAGTAATAGTAGTGGTAGTAGTAGTAGTAGTAGGATTGTCTGTTTAGGCTGAAGTCTTTCTCTTAAACATGTTTTGTTAAAAACAATGGACAAGTTTATTTCTAATAATTTTTATTGATTTTTTTATTACTATTTGAATAAATTTCTTAAATTTGGTACGGTTTTAAGTGAAACAAAATTTAAATTGTGTCCAATATCAACAGTTATTTAAAAGGTGATTTCGTTTTTTTTATTTTTGTTTTTTTTTAAATATTAGTTTAGACTTTTTTCCTTTAACGTGAAACTTTTAGTAACGTCTATTTTTTCTTTTTTTAAATCAACTATTTTACAAGTCATTATATAATCTTTATCACTAATAATTTGAGGGGGTGTCCTCGTGGTGTAATGATTAAAGCGATGGACTGCGGAATCGTAGTAAGCGAGTTCGTTCTCCAGTAGTATTATTACGTTCACTTTCGGTCAAATAACCTTGGGAAAGGTATGAAACCACTTATCCCCCCTGCTATGGGTTAAATAGTACCACTACTGTCCTTCTAAAAGAATAGCTTTGGCATTAAATAACCTACAAAAGTTGATATGCCATTAAACAAAGAAACCAAACCAAACTAATAGTTTGTGAGTGTATAAACGAGACTTTTTTCTCCCTTTAGAATCCAGGAAAACTTTAACTTTTGATATCTGAAAGAGAGTTTCTGAATGTTTTGTAGAACTTCTGTTATTGTCACGTGATCCTAAAAATCATTTTGAATTATTAAATCTGTCGTTATATATATATATATATATATATATATATATATATATATATATATATATATATATATATATATTCAGGTGATGTCCCCAAACATAAAGCGTCGTATTTATTATCTTAAAAACAATACGGAAACGACGATAGCATCGTTGAACGGTGCAATTTTTCAGGTCTTGGTATAGGTGTGAAAATATTGTTTCATAGCTGAAAACTTGCTCTATTAAGTGCTGTTATTGTGCTCTCTGTATTGGTTGCAGTTTTCACGTAATTCGATTAAGTTTTTTTTTTTTAAGCACACACACACTCACACACACACACACTGATAGATAGATAGATCTAATAATTATTGTTGATAGCGATCTCAAATGCCTCAAATCAAATTAAAAGCTTTTATTATATATATATATATATATATATATATATATGTGTGTGTGTGTGTGTGTGTGTGTGTGTGTGTGTGTGTGTGTGTGTGTGTGTGTGTGTGTGTGTTTGTGTGTGTGTGTTGGGGTATGTATTATTTTGTATACTTGTTATCGACGAGATTTTTTTCAGTTTTGTAAGAACACAAGTAAAAATAAATCAGTATTGTTACAAAAAGCTTTGTCTGTGTTTTTTTTAACAACACACACCCATGTCTATACACACATACGATATATATATATATATATATATACATATATATATATATATATATATATATATATATATAGCAAAGCCCTGGTACCGCCATTATTTTGTCAGTATGATGATATTAATATAGAATCAATGTTTACTCATGAACTTTTAAAACTCTTTACGACGGTTGATATGCCATTAAACAAAGAAATCAAACCAAATCTTTTTATTGACACTTATATATATATATATATGTATATATATATATATATATATATATATATATATATATATATATATATATATATATACATAAAGATGAGCGGAAGTGCTATGGTAAATGTGAGTATTTCTTTTCTATCATATAGTTTTTGACTGTTTTCTACTAGTTTTGTTCTTAGATCAGCGTTTAAAAAGAATTTGTTCTTTTTAATTTGTTTTTTAAGACTTTAAAATAGTTTTGAAAGATTTGATATCCCGTAAAAGAACCGGTGAAAAATGAACTGGTGACGTAGCATATCGATCTAAATGTAAATTATGTATATGCAGAACGTTATATATTGTGGTTCGATGACCCTTTTCAAGTAGAGTTGACCCCTTTGGTTTGAAATTCGTAAGAGACCTTAAATGGCTCATAAGATTAACGTTTGTTTAAAATGACACTGAAAGAATCTTGGTGAACTGATTTTACTGGAATTGAGTTGACATTATCTTGACTTGCTCAGAGAGTCTTTACATCATTCACGTGCTCTATCTTCGAAAATAATATTTCACAATATATATTACATGGAAGGTCTGTTTTCAATTCTTTATCATATTGAAAGGTCAATGAATATGTTGGTTAGACATTGAAACAAAGTAGCATTGATATTATTTAAGAAATTTATCAAATTATTAGATCAGAATTTAAAACTAAGTTTTTTTAAGAATATATTGGGCGGGAAGTATATCACAAAAAAAAAATGATCATCTTGAACCAGAATTTTCAAACGTTTTACGCAGGTGAAATTCCTAAGATTTTCTTTGCTTGATCAAACTTTTACAACAAAAAAAATTCAATCAGAAATAATCTAATGATAAATTTAGTGGCATGTCGAAGAAAGAGCGAGAATATCAAGTTGGAAAGCTTTCGTTTAAACTTTATATCTAAAACGTATTTTAGATATATTTTAGAAGTTTATGTCATTTGTAAAAATATATAATTTGGAAGTGTATATTATTGATAAATTGTTAAATTATTATGGTAACAAAAACTTTTCAATAGTTTTGCATTGGCAATAAACTTTTAAATATATTCGCCACGTTTCTTGAGTTTTAACTAAATATATAAAACTAAATATATCAATCAACATTTATATAAAAAGAAATGATTTTGGAAAAAATTGTAAATAGTACCTAATAATGACAATAAATTGTTTATTAGCAATATACTGAAAAGTTGTGATTCCCATTTTTAAAAGTCTGAAACAAATAATATTTTTAACGGAATTTTGATTTGAATAAAGTATCAAAATTGAAAAAAATAATTACACACACACACACACACACACACACACACACACACACACACACACACACACACACACACACACATATATATATATATATATATATATATACCAGGAGTAGAAAAAATAAATATGAATTTAAATAATCTATAATCGAATGTATATATTTAGTATTATATTCCAAAAATTATTTCAAGGAAATTTTCCAGAATCAAAATAGATAAAGTTTAAAGAAAAAACCTTTACATTTTTATTAAAGAATTATTCAATTCTAAAATATAAAGTGATATATATATATATATATATATATATATATATATATATATATATATATATGTGTGTGTGTGTGTGTGTGTGTGTGTGTGTGTGTGTGTGTGTGTGTGTGTGTGTGTGTGTGTGTGTGTGTGTGTGTGTGTGTGTGTGTGTGTTAAAAGAAAAGATTGTAAATTTGTAGCGTTGACAGTTATTATGATAAGAATAAAAATTATAATTTTTTTAATTCTTGCGACACCTCACTAAAGTTTTGATTAAACAAACTACATATATTATTTATGATTTTTATAAAAGATAATTTACAAAAAACTTTAGATAAGAATAAATATTATGAACAATATAAAGAAAACTTGTGACATATAGTTTTAAAAGGTCTCAATAAAATTTGTGATCTATAAGCTTTTAAATGGAATTTTGATTTAGATAAGGTACAAAAAGCATATATATATATATATAGTTGCGACACGTAGTTTTTAAAGCTCTAGATTGAACAATATTATAAGCTATGCACAATATTTTCTTCTATGAAATAATCTTTTGAACAAAAATATAATAAACAAAAAAATGTGATTATATATATATATATATATATATATATATATATATATATATATATATATATATATATATATATGGGGGGGGCAGCAGTCTTTCATTTAAGCTTGTTTGATTAAATAATAAAGACACATTTTTCTATACAATTTTATAAAGATCCTTTCAAGTTTACTGATAAGTATTTCGGTTTCAAGTTGAAATTGTTGTATGAATTTACCAAAATTATTCCGAGCGCTTTTTAAATATTCCATATTTCTTGATAATATTCGATTTCCGTTAATAGCATTCTGTTTGTAAATTCATCAGCTTCTCAGTTTTACCCAACCCTGCATTTACGTAATTATGTAATGTTATAAAAACTCTCTTTATACATACATGCAATCCCTGATGATGGCCTATGAAAGGTCTGAAAGCGCTCGGGACAATTTTGGTAAATTCATTCATCAATTCCAACCTAAAACCAATCAATGAGAAATATATATATATATATATATATATATATATATATATATATATATATATATATATATATATAATGAATAATTTTTTTTAATCCATAATCCATTTTATCCATTTATTATTATTTACCCCAATGAGTTCAAGGTCATTTTTTAGTTACAAAATTATTTTTAAAATTACTTTTCTATTTCATTCATCAGTTGTTCAATTTTTAAAATGATAAGTAACTTTCACACCATCCGGTACACATGTTGTCAAAGCAAAAAGTCTAGAAATATATGTTATTATGAAATCATTATGCAAAACAAAAACTTTCTTATCATTTGTCATTTGTGACAAACTTTTGAATTTAAAAGATTATCTAAGTTTTTTTATCAATCAGACTAAAAATATATTTCAGTATTCATATATAAAAAATGATTTACCGAAAATTGTTGGTTGTTAGTCAAACACAAGTCGATAGACAATTTGTTACCAATAGATTAAAGATCTATTTTATACAACTTTGAAAGATGTGGGCTAAAGTTTAAATTGTACTTATAGGGTTATTTGACGTTGTACATTGGAAGAGTAGAGTAATCGATTTGGAGGTACATAGCCTCCCAATTTTTTCATACTGGCGAATCTTTTTTTAAAAACTAAACGCCTTTCAACAAACCAGTTTTTTAAACTTGAGTGTTGAAAGATGTTTCTTCTTTTTTACAAAAGGAGGAAACAGAAGAGATAATTCAAGATGAATATAAAGGAGATAATTTAATCAAACATTTACGGAATAATTGGGGGAATTACTTGCCTATATAGATTATTAATGATACATTAAGATGTCGGAAAAGTTTCGGAAACTTTGGATAAGATTTTAAATCGTTTTTACAAGTTTATGCGAAAGAACAAAACATTGATGAATTATCAATTTTAACTTTAATTCTAAATTGTATTGGTAATTAAAAAGGTAAAAGGCATTTTAGTAAAGCACGAAAAATTGGATTTATTTTTATTCTCCTAAAAATCTTATTTCAAGTGATAATCAACAGATAGAGAGGTAGACAAAAAAGACAAAATTATGTTGATTAAAATAACTAAAAGAATTATATGTATATATATATATATATATATATATATATATATATATATATATATATATATGTGTGTGTGTGTGTGTGTGTGTGTGTGTGTGTGTGTGTGTGTGTGTGCGTGTGTGTGTGTGTGTTGAATAAATCTCTCTCTCTCTCTCTCTCTCTCTCTCCATATATATATATATGTATATATAATTAATCTATGATTCTGATAGTGTGAAAGAAAAACAGATGATACAACTTGCAAATGTGGATTATACAAACTGATATCAGGGAAAAAATTCAATAAAAGAAAAGAAATGACTGACGGCACCCGTACAATTTGAAAATAATCAAATAGTGCTGCGATGCTAAGCCAAAAAAAAAAAGAAAAAGAAACAGAATCAAATACGCCAAACGTAAAAAGTGCTCTATACACTGAATAGAACGAATTTAAAATAGTAAAACCTACAGAGTCAGACGTTCGGGATCATCAGGAAAAATCTGAATCAGATTTTTCCTAATGATCCAGCTGGTAGATCGGTCTGACTATGTAGGCTTTACTAATATATATATAAATATATACATATATATATGGGAAAAACTTGAAATAAATGTACAGAGATGAAAAGGTTATCAAAGGATGATAATATTTGTAGAAATTTCCCAACAATATATGTTTTGTTTTTAAACCTTCATCAGACTGTAATATATATATATATATATATATATATATATATATATATATAGAGAGAGAGAGAGAGAGAGAGAGAGAGAGAAAGAAAGAGAAAGAAAGAGTAGCACAAAAGTTACAATTTAAAGATTGAGGAATATTTTATTTAAAAATCTAAAGAAAGTTTTTAATACATTTATTCTTACTCTTGGAAATTATCTTCACCTTATGATATATGCGATAAACAAAATAGTTCACAAATTAAAAAAACATATTTATTTTTAAGATGATGACTTTGGCGTTACCAATGGCTGGAATGTTCGCCAATGTTCCAAGATACCAGGGTTCAATCATAGATCGAATCATACCAAAAACTCAAAAACAGTACTTGATGCCTTCTTTCTTAACAGTCGGCATTAAAGGTTTGAATCAAGGGTAAGTGGAGCATTCCAGGGAAAGGAGTTGCACCCTTCCCTAAAAATCGGTGTTGTAGCTATAGAAAAGTGAGCCTTCAGGGTGCCCTCCACAATAGTTGGCCAACTTATATATATATATATATGTATATATATATATATATATATATATATATATATATATATATGTGTGTGTGTGTGTGTTTGTGTGTGTGTGTGTGTGTGTGTACACAATATTTTCAGTAAGAAAATGGAATAGCAACAAAAACAGAACAAAATCTCACAGAGCGGATCCTCCAGTGATTAATAATTATTATTAATATTATAATTAATAATTCATCGTATTCATTTGCTATTATATTCCACAATTAGGTCAAGATAATTGATTATTGGCGTCAATATTTTCTCCTCTGTCGATCGGTAATGTTAAACACTTTGTGAGGTTTTCTTTCTTTTCTTTTCTTTTTTTTGGCGGGGTAGAGGGCCGGAGTATATTTAATTATTTTCTACTTTATTGTTGAAAATTTATCATATTGGTCTTCATTGTTGGGCATTGATAACTGTAAAGATTTTCCGGATTAAAAACACATTCAGCGTAAAATGTTATCTATAATTCTCTCTCTCTATCTATCTATCTATCTATCTATCTATATATATATATATATATATATAATGCAATTTGAAGGAAACTCAAACCTGGTTAAATTGTCATTATAAATTCATTTCGGCGAAGAATATCATTATACTCTTCGTCTCATCAGATGTCTCTACTCGTTTAATTTGAGGTTCAAAAACAGCAAATATGGATTACAACACGGACACCCTTTTCCTGGTTTCTTAATTTTTCTAATACTTTATTGTTTTAACTCCTTCACTTCTGCCAGAGAATTTAGATTTATAAAGGTTTTTTATCATGCATATATATATATATATATATATATATATATATATATATATATATATATATAAAGAGAGAGAGAGAGAGAGAGAGAAAGAAAGAAAGAAGAGAGAGAGACTGTAATCCATATTTGCTGTTATTTAACCTCAAATTAAATGTGTGGAGTCATCTGATGAGACGAAGAGTGTAATGATATTCTTCACCGAAATAAATATATAATGACAATTTAACCAGGTTTGAGTTTTCTTCAAGTTACTTTGCATACTCTCTGTATGTGTTTTTTAATATTTAAACCTAGAAAGAAAATTTATACTAATAGCCATACATCGAGCACTCCCATAGATTTATATGAAATTTCTTATATATTCTATCGGTGAATAATCCACACCCATTGTCTTCAGACGCTGACTAGTTATTACTGGTATATACAAATATATATGTAAATTCTACTACAATATATGGTTTCTCACTATCTCATTAATTGGTTTATTAGCAGACTAAATGCCGTATAATTTGAAGAGTGCTCAATATCCTGATAGAGCTATTATACAATATAATGATTAAATATATATCAGTTCTTATATATATTTTATAGCATGGATGCTTATCTACGACGACTTTACACGGCAATGATCTGGCATATATATATATATATATATATACGCACAATTAAACTTTTAATTTCCTTTTACCCATTTTTTGTGCTTTGCATAAATCAAAATTTAGTTTTCTAAATAAAGTCTAAGCCAGTGCGTAGAAATAAACGAAATCATTTCTAAAATGACTGCTGATTGTGGCAAACGTTTAGGAGAAACAATTTCTTTTAAAGAAATGAACCTAATTTAAGTAATTCATTAAAAGGATGAAAAATTTAAACTAATCAGAAATTATTAAAACAAACTTGTCCATTGTTTTTAACACATCTCTATTTTGATATAAGCAAAACACACAAAAAAAGAATAATTGAGAAATATTAAGTTAGGCCAAAATCTTTCGACCGTAACGAACTTTTTACAAAGTAAATTTTCCGGAGATGCATTCATTAAGTTTTTGATTAAACGTTTATATAAAAAAGAAAAAAATTAGCGAAGAACTTAGTTTATAATTGAAGAACAAATCTGGATATTGAAACAATCGGTAGACAAAAAATTTTATAAGCTCTGAATTTTATGGGCTGAAAATTTAATCACTGCAAAGTTATATGATGACGTCATATATACTGTTGATGAAATTGTTTTTACTGATGGGATCCAAGTACTGTAACTCCGATGAAAGAAGAGTGTGGACTATAAAGGGGACAATGTTGAAAATTGGCCTCATTTGGTCATATTTCAGGAGAGTACCTTGATTAGCCAATGAATTTTTCAGCTGATCCCGAAAAGTGTCACAAACAACAGTTTTGAAAGCCCGGGTTAAACTTAAATTGTCTTTATAAGATAATACGACGGTGCATAATATTGAGGACTTTCTGGTTTAGACCACTGGTTTCCAAATGATTGCTTTGCTCAAAGACTTTAGAGATATTTTTTGTTACAAATTGTTTTAGTTTTATCAACCAGGGGATTAGTTATAATTCAAAATAAGTCCACGAAAAAATTACCTTAATCATTGGAGAAAAAGGTGATATATAGAAATTGCAATCGATACCCTAAAGCATTGTTTCTGAACCCATTTTTTTTAAATTCAAGGCACCCTTGTCAAGTAAATAAAACTCTAAAACACTATTTCCATATCAATAAGTTAACACCCAAGAGAAGATAACTCTAACTAAACTTCTATAAAGGGAAGTTTTTAAAAATTCAGAGACTTCTTAAAGAAAGAAAACAAATAACATCATACGATGAAAAACAGAACATGACTGAAAATATACGGGGAAATGAATTGCTATGAAAAAAATAAAAACCAAAAAAAGAAAAAAGAATTCTAAAGTTTATATTCCAAAGTTTATTTCGACGAATAAAGAAGAGAAATAAAAGGAAAATATTGTTAGAAATAGAGATCATTATTCATAGCCAAAAAATCATAAATTGTTCTTTCTTTAACTTGGGGTGCGTGGGTACGACTTTTGGGAAATCCTACCCTGAATTGTGATGACATAAGTGTGAAAATTCTTTGCTAAAGTTTAAAACTAAATCGTATTCAAAAGACGCACACACATGCGCGCGCGCGCGTGTGTGTGTGTGTGCGCGCGTATATATATATATATATATATATATATATAAAGAGAGAGAGTGAGACAGACAGACAGACAGACAGACAGACAGACCGTCTCATCTGAAAAAGAATATTTTTTTAAATACACTAAGCTGTGAGCAATAAAATACTCATAAAAGCGTGAGCAAACATTCCTTCATTTGAGATTTTACCTTATCTTCTGTCTGATAATCGATCAATTTTTAGATTTCGAAAGAAGTGTTTTTAAACAATTCGTTTATTCATCAAGATAGATAGATAGATAGATATATTCTAAGGTAGAGTCAATGTCGCTTTGTTACAGTCAGAACTCATGAATAAATGACTACAAAGATAAGAAATTGACAGTCTCCAAGCACATTTGAATCTACGTATACGCTATTTTAACTTAGATACACATTCTCTATCACAGTAATTTAGAACTTTTTATTCATAGATATAGCAATGTACATTAATACTCAATTAATGCATATATATATATATATATATATATATATATATTGAGAGAGAGAGAGAGAGAGAGAGAGAGAGAGAGAGATAAACACACACACACACACACACATATATATATATATATATGTGTGTGTGTGCGTGTCTGTGTGTGTGCGTGTGTGTGTGTGTGTGTTTTTGTGTCTGTGTCTGTGTGTATTATAACTTCAGAGGAATATAGGTTTATTATATAAATTCCTGAATATAAGCATACGTATATATTTCCCTGCTGATAGTAGTAGTGTGATTGATAGAGTGTTGTGTGTGTGTGTGTGTGTGTGTGTGTGTGTGTGTGTGTGTGTGACAATGAATTTAGAATTTCCGATAGAATTAATAAACACACGTCTATGAATGCATTAATATACACACACACACACACACACACACACACACACACACACACACACACACACACACATACATATATATATATATATATATATATATATATATATACATTTATATTTGGGTATTTTGTATTCATGAAGAGATATAATTTTATCTACCGATTTTTGCAGTTTGACTGAAATGTACACAACCACACACACACATACATACATATGTATCCAGTATATTGAAACATACTTTCAGACACATACCCAGACATACACATAAATATTTATATTCATATCTATATATGCAAGTATATGTATTATATCTTTAAAACTATCCCTCTACAAATATATATGCATTTATGTATCAAATACATTTATCGATGAAAATCTATTAATGCTCTGTATAGATAAATTCATAAGTATATATATATATATATATATATATATATATATATATATATATATATACTGATAGATAGATAGGTAGATTTCCAACAATACCTCGAAAGTGATCAATGTCCAATAGACAGAAGTAACTTATCATTAAAATCTAAATTCAAACTTTAAATTTAAGATCGACTTTAATTTATAGCAAGCCCATGTAAAATGTAAAAAATTTCTCTCAACTTATTCGTACTGATTTTACTCGATGATTTGAAATTATGATCATTAAAAGTGAAAAAAAATTCCTCGAAAACATTTGCATAGTTTCTTCAGCTGTAATTTTAGAGAAAAACTTTCGCTAAATTACTTTGAAAGTTTTTAAAAAAATGAGGTTAAATATATTTACTCATGCGATGTTCCACTAAGTCAGATTTGGCATTAAGTCCTTTTATATTGGTCTGCCACGCATAAATCAAAATACATCCGCGGCTATTAAAGTGTTTAGACCCTTCGGCATCCCCTTTTTATTCCAGCGCTGAACGATATAGGCAGCCCTGCCAATCAGGTATACCCTAAGGGAAAGGCTCTCTGAAACAAAGATATTTTCTCACCCATTCGCCAAGATTACTCTAAGACAGGGAAAGTAATTCTTTTGTTTCTTTGTTTTATTGTATATCAACCTTCGTGGGTTATTTAATGCCAAAACCAGCCTTGTAGGGGAACAACAGTGATACAATTTAATTTAATGTTGACAGAGCCGATATACCTTTTATACCTTTCATAAGGGTAAAAGTTCGAAAGTAAACGTAATTGCGGGGCTTGAATTCAAACTCGCTTAAATTAAGGCCATGATCCAGTATTTTAGCCATTAGGCAACGTAAGTGAATAGATGCAATGTTTAAGGAATATACTTTTTTTATATTTTATAATTTTTAAATCTACAGGATATTTCATCAACTAAAAGTTGTAGTTTGTTTCCTAAACAAGAAATTTCATAGATACGTAAGTAAATAGATGGACATGTGTATATATGTTAGAATATCTATCTCAATATATATATATATATATATATATATATATATATATATATATATATATATATATATATATATATACCCCTGGACAAAATCATTCTCCGAAATGAAGAAAAAGATAGTGTTTACAATTTCTAAATTATGAAAATCAGATATATGAAAGATAAGTTTAAGAGACATTTAATTTAGAATAAGAAGAAATTTCAATTCATTTTTGTATGTATATTAGTATTTATGCTAAATTTTAGAACTGAAGAAAAAAGAACTCACTTTAATTGAAAAAATTATCATAAATATTCTACGAAATATAAAAGCTATTAAAACTGTCATACTGAAAATACAAAAAAGATAAATGGCTAAAGGAACTAAACTGACTGAATTTGAGATGGGCGAGATTACAGCATTAAAAAAGAGTCGGAAAATCTCAGAGAGAAATTTTCACAGTCTTAGGATGCAGTAAAACCATTATCTGCTATTACTTGAGAAGTCTAAATGAGTATGGAACAAGAAAACCAACTGGCAGGCCAGAAAAATTATCACCACAATTTAAGACAAGAATTGTTCGCGAAGTAAAAAAGAGAACTTCGTCAACATCAAAAATATTGAAATCTCTAGCGGATGCTCCCTGTTTTACAAGAACAATCAGAAGGCATTTAAACAGGAATATGCTCGTGAATAACAAACCCTGAGTGCTAAAAAATGGCGAAAAGTTGTTAGACGATCCCGTTGGCTTTCAGAAGAACTTACACGCAAAAATTTTTCCAGAACAGAATTACACAGCAAGGCATAGTGGAGCAGGATATCTTATGATCTAAGGGGAAGGGGCTTCTCATCTTTAGGAAAACTTTAACTACAAATTGTCAGTGGTGGAAAAAAATCAGCAGATTATACAAAGATGGTAAATTATTCATCACTCGCACAAGAACGACGTCGTCTATGTGGAGAAGAATGGATTTTTCAGCAAGATAATACCGATATTCACAATGCATCAGTAACAAAGAAGTACTTGCTTTAATAAAAATAAGACTTCGTGACCTTCCCGGGTGCTCTTTAGACCACAATCCTAAAGAAAATTTGAGGGGATTGATTGTTGCAAAAGGATGAAGGAGGTCGATAGTACTCAACAATTTCTGAAATCAAAAACGCCATCTTAGATGCATGGGGAAAAATACGTTCGGTTCAATTTCAGAAACTAGTTGATTGTATGCCTAGACGAATTTTTGAGGTTATTAAATGTAACGGCGGATCTAAAAAGTATTGAATAACAAATTTGCCTTTATATTCTAGAGTTCTTCTCATTCGTCATATATTTATGTCAAAACAACATTCTAAGATTAAACATAACTGTTAATATACATATAAAAATGAATTGAAATATTTTTAGTATTATAATTTGAATTGTTTTCATGCCTTATCTTTCATATATGATTTTCATAATTCAAAAATTGTAAACAATATCTTTTTACTTCATTTTTGAGAGTGGTCTTATATTTTTGTTCAGGGATATATATATATATATATATATATATATATATATATATATATATATATATATATACATATGTATATATATATAAGTTAGTTAGCTGATCGTAGTCAACGACAATCAAAAGGCTCTCTTTTCAATTGCTACTACATCAATGTGTAGGGAAGGCGCTAATCCTTTCCCTAGATGTCTCTACTTTACCATTGATTTATAATGCTGAGTGTTAAGCAAGGAGGCATCAAGTACCCTTTTTGAGTCTTTGGTGTGACTTGAATCGGGATTTAAGCCAGGTTTTCTAGACCAGTGGAACATACTCTAACCATTATGCCAATGGAGCGGTCAATATATATATATATATATACATATGAATTTGTTATGCCAACCGAATGTAATAATCCAATAGATTATGAATTAGATATTTATCCGTTAATTTTCGTTTTTTTTTTAAATTTATAAATAAACAATTAATAAAAAAAATCTGGGAAATTAATGGATTAAAATCTAATTAATAATCTACTGGATTATTATATTCGGTTTGCCTAATAAATTCTTTTTAAAATTTATTATAATTACTTAAATATCTAACCTAATGTAGAATAGACACTCCGGTCTAATGGGGAAAACTCCATAAAATCTTGTTTTCCATTTGAAGATACAGTCTTGTAAAAAGGCAGTTGAAATAAATTGATTATGGATCTCATCTGTTTAGTTTTACCCAATATTATTGATACATTTGCGGTGTACATGAGTCGTTTTTATATACTTAAATATATTTATATATTCTAATATATTAATAGCCAAGCATTGAGCACTCAATTTGAATATGTTGATGCAATATATTCTCTCGGGATTGTTCTTCTTAAGTCTATTAATAGACTTAATCTATATTATATATATATATATATATATATATATATATATATATATATATATATATATATATATATATATATATCGGCAGTATTCGGTCCAGTTAAACGGGAGTTAGTAGTAATTCCATCAGGACAAAAACAAAACATTCAACTGAACATTTAAATTTTCCTGGTAAGGAGCTCAATGTAACTGATATTACAGAGCAATATTTTCTTTTAGAAAAAATAAAAAACAGTTACATTAGGATTATAAATTTATTTCCATCCTGTTATGGGTTTTGATATACATCAAAAACACTAAAAATAACAGGACTTCTTTATATATATATATATATATATATATATATATATATATATATATATATATATATAATACCAGCTCATCGTTATAATGGTCAGCGTTAACCATTGACCCAGGAGACTGGGGTTCAATCCCAGGTCGAGTCATTCCATAAACTCAAAAAATGGTACTTGATCCCTCCTTGCTTTACAATCAGCATTTTAAGGTTCAGGGAAAGGAGTAGCACCCTCCCCTACACCTTGGTGTTGTAGCTATTGTTAAGGAAATCTTTGGGTCGCCCTTAACTACGATCGCAAAACATATTTACTTATCTATCTATCTATCTATCTATCAACCTATACATATATATATATATGCATATATTTTTGTATGCATAAGTATATATATATATATATATATATGTGTGTGTGTGTGTGTGTGTGTGTGTGTGTGTCTGTGTCTGTGTGTCTGTGTGTGTTAAGATATCACCACGTTTAATTCATTCTGAGTTTTTAAATCACAGACATGAAGAGTAGACTTATTCTCTCATAAGCTTCTGTCGAAAAAACTCGTAAGAAAACGCCATGTATTAAAGAAACGTTGTGGTTCTCCAAGATAACGCGAGGCTTCATTCTACAAATATCACTAAAAAAAATATTAGATTGAAACTGGTCTATTCGGCACCATCCACCATTTTCACCAGATATTTCACCATGTAATTTCGTCTTTTTTCGTTTTCCACAAAATATTTTGAATGATAAAAATATTTTCTTAGAACTTTCAGGTTAAAATGTTTGAGGGAAACTTGTTGAGCTCAAAATTTTACTTGAGAGATATCAACAAGCTACCTAATAAATGTCAAGAGGTGATTCAAAATAATGGCTGATATTATATTGATCTAAATAACCTCATTGTTGAATTATTCATGAATAAATTATATTTTACTAAACCGAAAATTATTCATGACACGACCCATGTTGCGCGATATCCGGTGCCAAACACACACACACACACACACACACACACACACACACACACACACACACACACACACACACACACACACACAAAACAGAAAAAAAAATTAAAATGCAGTTGCAGTAAATAAATCTGTCAAATTTAGAACAGAAACATGGATATCCATAACGGAAAAAAATATGGTTGGGTGTCGTGCATTTCAACCCCTGTTGGGCTATTTCTTGCCGAGCTTAATCTTTTCAATTTTGTTTTTACAATCCAAATAACATACGCAATTTAATAAAAAAAATTTCTTCATAAAATGATATGTTTTTTTTTTATTCTGATGCATCGTACTCTTACAGGTATTATAATTCCATATAATAGCTCACTTTTTGTTAGTTTAAAAATAATTACAGTTGAGATTATTTGAAAAGAAAGAATTAACTTCTATATCATGGTTTATATATATAATATATATATATATATATATATATATATATATATATATATATATATATATAAACCATGATATGGAAATTAGTTTTTTCTTATATATATATATATATATATATATATATATATATATATCTTTGTCTGAAGGTGCACATTGTTTAAAATATAAGATCTGCTGAAATAAAAATTATTACAAAAAATGAGTAATTTTTAAAGGTTTTTCTTTCATATATATATATATATATATATATATATATATATATATATATATATATATATATATTATTTGACCTGTGAGAGAAAAGTAAACATCTAACATGAAAAAAGACCGCAAATTATTTAAAATTTGGCATGAAACTTTTTTTTTTAATGTTAGTATACCAATGTAAATAATAATAATAATAATAATAATAATAATAATAATAATAATAATAATAATAATAATAATAATAATAATGAACTAAATACCAAATTTGAAATGATTTGAACATATATTTACACACACACACAAACACGCTCATATATATATATATATATATATGTGTGTGTGTGTGTGTGTGTGTGTGTGTGTGCACGCGCTCGCGCGTGTGTGTGTGCATGTGAATTCTTATTGATCCAATAAGTGACAAGTAAATATTGTAAAATGAATAAGTCCGAAAATTATTGTAAATTTTTTATTTAAGTCTTTTTTTAAATATACGTTTATCAAATATAATAATTATAAACTATATACCAAATTTCAAATTATATATATATATATATATATATATATATATATATATATATATATATATATATATATATATACAAATATCTATCTATCTATCTATATGAACAAATTCCTTTAGTATTGATCTCAATATATTTTTTGATTGATATCAAGATATATTTTCCCAATAGTCTTACGTATTTTGAATTGTTGAGCGTCCGATTTTTATACCACGTTCCCGTACACTATGTGACAAAATTCTTTTATCTTAAATCATAGTTACCAAACCACTTTTTTCTCTTTTTACCGACGATTTTGTACAGCACGAATCTCTCAATAATCACGGGTAATAATTAGATGGATAACATTATTTAATCTCTGTGGATGTACGAGGATCATTAAATAAGTGTCCAGACATTTTTTTTCGTATGGGCACTTTTATAGATATTACACACATGAAACTCTAGTCCCCTTCGAAGTCATCTTCTCCGGCTGCAACCACTAGTTGTACCATTCCAACAACTTCTGGAAGGCCCCATGGAAGTCCTCTTGTGTGAGAGTGTCAATGACCTTCGTCACAGCCCCTTTCATCTCCTCTATTGTCTCATAACGACAGCCTCAGAGCTTAGGAAATAACCAAAAGTCATAGGAAGCAAGATCTGGACTATAGGGAGGGTGCGGTCTTCATGCCCATTTTGCTCAAATAGTCTGTGACAAGGATTGGGTTGTGGAATGGTGCATTGTCCTGGTGGAAATGCCACTGACCCGATTTGAAGAGTGCTGGCATCTTCCGACGGAATCTCTTCCTGAACTCCCCTAAAACCTCAGTATAGTAACGCTAACCCTAACCCTTTGGCCAATCAATTCTGGTGTATTGACTTTCTTACTCCTCCCACACCTCTCATCATCCCTCACAGACTCACTACCTTCCTTGAATCTCTTATGCCACTCAAACACTGATGCTCGATTCCTGCAAGATGGTCGAAAGGCAGTCTGAAGCATTCCATACGTTTCTGTGGCATTTTTCCCAAGTTTAAAGCAGAATTTTATTGCATATCGTTCTTTTAAAGTATCCTCACGTCCAGATTGCATTTTTGAAATTCACCAGTTGTGACAATCAGGCTTTAGTAGGGTGTATTCCAATTCCTGTTGTAGGTGTTCATTTGAACCTGAAATCATAAAAATTGATCAGTCATCTCATAAGATGTATAGCAATAACATAGTGAATTTTCAAGAGTCAACGACAATTTTAAATGCCTGTACCAAAAATGTCGGGAAACTTTTTGAAGGCACCACGTATATCTCATCTGCCTCTCTATCAATCTTCATCACATTATATATATATATATATATATATATATATATATATATATATATATATATATATACATTATTTCATATTTTATTATCTCTTCATTCCCTTCACATAATGTACTATTTATAAATCTAGCCTAACGCCCCATCTAGAATAGATTGACTGTATATCCTGCTGAGAAGTAAGCCCCCCACCAACAAAATATATTCTGGATATGACACTAAACTACATGGGATAATAAGGCTCCAGTTCTGGAGATATTGGTCGCCTTTCATTGTTATTATTCTCAGGTACACTCGGACCCAAGTTTGTGGTACTAATTATGATCAAATCTTTGGATCAGTAAGATCTTTTTTTTAAATTTATTATTGCATAGGAATATGTGAAATCGTATGTACATTGACCAACCTCTTTACACATGCAGGAGTCAACACAAAGTCATTTTTTAAGTGGAGTTTAACAGGTTTCAATATCAAATTTTCCTTCTTCGAGGTCGGTTGCCATAACAAAGTTAAAGAGCACCGTCTTCCTCATTATTTACCCATAGCTGAAGGGAGAATAATTGGATTTATAC
Source organism: Sepioteuthis lessoniana (assembly GCA_963585895.1). Taxonomy (NCBI): domain Eukaryota; kingdom Metazoa; phylum Mollusca; class Cephalopoda; order Myopsida; family Loliginidae; genus Sepioteuthis; species Sepioteuthis lessoniana. The sequence goes on along the minus strand of CAUZXS010005503.1, from coordinate 86,158 downwards.
CTTTCGAGTGGGTATTAGCTCGATGTGAAATACAAATCATCTCGTCCAGGATTTGAATTCGAGTTGTCTTATCCATTTTCTATGACAGCAACCATTACATTGCGAATGTTAGACCTTATAACAAGTGTATATTATTTAAATTAAGAATAGTTACTTAAAGTTAGTATAGTTTGATAAGGATTATTATTATTAGTTATTTGAAATCATATAATCGCTAACAAATTATTAGCATTAGATAAAAATACCTGAAACCACTTTACAGTCTGCAAAAAAATGATTATTATCAAATAGAAATTGTTCCTTGAAACCTGATAATTGTGTATAAATTACTAGGATCAGATTGTTATTCATGATATAATATCGGAGGAGTCCTCGTGGAGTTTAATAAAGTAGATTGTTAACACGAAGTAGCGAGTTCGAACTTCAGTCACATCATTGCGTTAACTTTCCGACTAACATCCTTGGCAAAGATATTGAACTCCTTATCCCAATCAAGTATGGGTTATTTCTGTCTGATGATTACGTTAATAAACCACATGAAACTTGAAAAAATTTTAGTGTTCGCTATTTAATATTTTTAAACACTTCTTTATACAAATTCATACGAAGGCACTTGTTTATATAATTTTTTGCATTTCTTCTATTGTATATATGTATATAATGCAGTTTACTGTATTTATAAATATTGCTCAATATCTCTAAGTTAGGATAGCGTAAACACAATTAATGGAGCTTGGTGACAGTCAGTTTCTCATCTATGAACCATGATGACAGTACTCGATTGATTGGAGCCACTGCTGTCAAGCAAGTAGATATCACGTGTTGGATGCTGTTTTTCATTCTATTTTGTTGATGCTCTTCATTGATGGCGATGTTGCGGATTATTTTCTACTTTTCAGAAAACTGAAGATAATAGACTTTCAATGGCATGGTTTTATGGACAGCAGTGTGTCGGTCATTAGAGATTTATTGGCTAATCATCAGACTCAACTCCATCTTTGCTTTTGATCTGATGATCCCGTCAGCGAAAAACTGACTGTCATCAAGCGCTGTTGTCTCAGTGACCAAACTATCCAAATGTACACTCTATAACTGATATTGTGAATTCTATCGTTCGACAATGATGGATTTGGTATTAAATAACCCATCAAGGTTGAATGCTATTATACAAAGAAACTAAACCAGATAAACTGGACCAATAATGTTTTATAAGATATTGATATTGGATAACATAAATCTGTCAGCAAACAAATTATATTCATCGGATAAAAAATGCAATCAAAAAATGTAATTAAAAGTTGAAATTATTAATGATTGTGCTCTGACATTTAGAACTAAATCAAATTTCGACATTAAATAACCCATGAAGAATTGATGTACCATTTAATATTTCTAGTCAAACTAAGCTATTTTTATTAAATGATAATTTCTTCGCTTTTTTTACTAGTTTCTTTTTTCCTGTCTTCTGTTTGCGCACGTGATCTGAAGGATCAAAGTTAACCAATGCTGCTTCATTTTAGGATTAAGTTTAATGACGAATCCTATTCATACATATTTATGTTATATATTATTTATTAGTTAATAAATAGTTTGTAACTTTAATTTTAAACGAGTCTGTACTCATTTATTTGCGCACAGTTAAATAGTTTTATCATTTGCTGTCACACATTGAAGTGGCTTTAAGTATTGGTCACGCCAATAGTTTTATTTGGATTCAGTAAATGTTTCAAGTATTTGTATTTAACTCTAAATTCTGTTTAACATGATTCATTCATTTGAACGCTGTTAAATGGTTCCAAGTATTCATAGCTAACGAGAATAATCTTATTTGGTATTGATAATTTGTTTACACACACTCAAATGGTTTCAAATATTGTTATCTACCACAAATAGTTTTTATTTGCACACATTTAAATGGTTTCAAGCATCACTATGTAACACTAACATTTCAGTTTAACATCAGTTGTTTGTTTGCCCAGTTAAATGTTTATTCGATCCATAGATAAAACCCTAACCGGTACTACCAATCTGGCTCAGAATGGACCCGGGAATAATAGCTACGAAGGGATGCTCCGCATTCCCCAAAGCTCCAGGACAGGAGCCTCACCATTAGATAGTTGAGTGCATTATATATCAGGGCACTCGTTGGGGTGAGGGTCTTACTCATCTGTACAGATGCAATCGGTATATTCTACCGACTGGGCCAATATATAATGGTTTATAGTCTTTTCAACTCATAATGCAATAACTCACAGGTATTGCGTTACGATTAGATGTACTTGGCCACTTCAAAATCGCGTAAATCTTTATTTAAATAACTCCATCCGCCCAAATGCAGACCCCACAAAGCCATTCTTTTATGTCAAATTTGATAGTTCTTTTTTAAATTTTATTATCATGTATTCTTTTCATCTTAATATATATATATATATATATATATATATATATATATATATATATATATATATATATATATATTAGAGTTTCTTAGTGCAATATTTACGATCTAAACCAATAAACTGGGTTTCTTTTTCATTTTTTATTTATTAATTTATTTATTTTTACTTTTCCCACCCAAGCGTCGGATCAAACTGACTTCACATGCTAAATAAATTGTCACAAAGAAACAACAAAAGGAAAAACAAGCAGACTTTTACCATTGCAAAACAGAGATATAGAGTTTCGATTAGTATTATTTTGTCTTGCACGCTTGAAAAATCCTGAAGTCCATGTGTCGCTCTCAGCGGAACTCATTAGCTACTTTGGGCGCATGCGCACCACTTTCTCTATCGTCTGTTGTCTCCCATGTTATCTTGTGGCGCCAGAAATGTAAAGACTTTACTGAAAGAACAAACGCTTGTAACGTTATAGCTTATTAATCACCATCTATTTCATCGTCGTCACCATTCCCCACGACTATTTAAGCAGATGCTATCTTCCTCCAAAGAGGGTTTTGGCGCTAAGAGTCAGAGGTAGCATAAATTGTTTCGAAAATGAAAACTTCAGTTCGAGTTCGAATTTTACTTAAATAAGTCAGTACCAATTCTTTCGATCCTTTTTAGAAATCTGGTCTCGGTCTAAATTTTTGCGATCAGGTTTGATGGATATTATTTTGGTTGTAATTTTTCGGACTGTTGTCCTCATCTTTATTGTGATAAGTTGAAATACAACGTTTCGGTCTCTGTATCCTCCAGCCTCATGTTTTTCTTGTTTATCAGGGCATAGAAATGATTCAAAGGGGGAAATTAACAGCCAAACTTTAAAAATGATTTCCCTGGTTGAATCATTTACATGCCCAAATGAACATGGGATACCTGAGGAAGGTCGGAGTATAGAGCGACAGAAACGTTGTGTTTCAACTTACCATAATAAAGATGAGAACAACTGTCCGAAAAATCACAACCAATACAAATTAGATCTCACTGATAAAATAAAACGGAAATTCTTCCAAGCTAAAGTCATGTCAATACTATTGTATGGTTGCACCACTGAAAAACCAGTCGAAAAAAGCTAGATGGGAACTACAAAAAAGTTCCCAGCTGTTCTGAACAAATTCTGGAAGCAGCATCTTACAAAGGGCAGCTCTCTGGCCACTTACTTCCCATCTCACAAACCAACCAAGTCAGACGAGTAAGATATAATGATAAAATAAGGGCAAACTCATCTGCAATATTCTTCCTTGAACTCATACTTGGACATAAAAATGTTGGCCGACCAACAAAAAGTCACCTTCATCATCTCTGCGCGGACACTAGATGCTTTCTAGAGAACTTGTGATGGATGGTAAGAGGGAGTCAAGAGAATCCCTGCTGCGTTGATGATGATATTGGTACTGTGAAATACGCTTCAAACAACGCTTAGCGTAACGGTTATCGCAGAATTAAATGGAATCGGTGACCCGGCTTCAAATACTGCACAAAACTGGGCGTTTTCCGATTTGCAAAATACATTACTCCCTCTCTTCTCACCTCCATTTCCAGCTTTTAGTAAATAGCCGGGCAGACTGGTTCTTTGGCACCGCAATCAGTCTCGAAGAAAGAACATTTTGAATTCAAACCAACGGTGCTCCACTAAAAATGAACTTATGTCACATCCTGCGCATGTCGGAGGGGGGTGAAAACACGCGGGACTATCTTTAATTACCAGAACTAGCTCTGGGAAACTTGCTTTTTAAACAAAAAATATGGGGTGTCTTGGAAGCGTAAAGACTGACACGCTAGATTGTGACATTATAGTAAGGGAGTTCGAGCACTAGTTGCGGCATTATGTTCACTTTCGGATAAATACCCTTAAGAAAGGCATGAATCCCCTTATCCCTTTCAGCTATGGGTTAAATAAAACCACAGCTTTTCTATTTCGTGCTTGACTTTTGGTATTAAAAACTCATAAAGTTTGATATGCTTTAAAAAAAGAAACCAAATTGAAAATTTATTTCGAAAGAAAGATTTGAGAACGTGAAGGACATTACAGGAAACACAACGGCCAAGCTTAATCGGGAATTAGTTCGAAAGTGAATGTAATAGCGCAACTGGAGTTCGAACTCGGAAACTAAGAACTCGAAGTTCAGTGCGTTAGCCACTTCATTACATGGACTCCCCCTATTTCGATTCGACTGGTTCCGAAAAATAAAGAAGAGAAGTTTAAGTACTATGGGAGGCTAATTATTTATTCTATGATTCATCTTTCGTCTATTTGTAAAGGTAAAAATGAGAAAAGTAGCATGTGATATATATATATATATATATATATATATATATATATATATATATATATATATATACCTAAAGAGCCAGAGGCTATCTACTTAAGTTTAACGGACAGGGTCATCAGGATAATTCTGACAAAAGAGGATTGACCCAAACAACATTTTTGAATAAAGCAGCCATCTGGTAGATAGGTTCTGGCTATTTAGGTATTCTAGTTCTGCTCTTCTTGGAGTATTGAGCACTTTTATGAATTAGCTTAGGTAACTCTGTCGGTGTTTTTTCTTTTGTCAAGACATTGCGGTGTGGTTGATTATTTTCAAGCTGTACAGATGTTTTCAGTCTTTCTTATTTTTATGGAATTTTGTTTTTCCAGATATCATTTTGTGTAATATTTCTTATGTAAAAATTGCACCATAACTGAATTCTTAGTATAATTTACCTTGATATATTATCAACATCAAATATATTTAAGTGCTTTATATATTTTTAATTCTATATATTGAAATATCAATAATTTTTACATAATAGACTAATTAATTAATTAAAACAATATTTTTCTAATAATTAATACAATTAAATTTAATAGATAAATATAAATATATGTTTTATAATAAGATGATAAAATACAAAATTTAAAAAATATAATAATAAATTAAAAAAAAGATTAATAGGCTTATAAGTTGGTGATCTTAGTCGAGGGTGACCTGAAGGCTCCCTTTTCAATAGCTACTACTTCGAGGTGTAAGGGAGGGAGCGACTCCATTCCCTGGATTGCTTCACTTTACCCTTGATCCTTTACTCATAATGCTGACTGTTAAGTTCGAATTATTCCGATACTACACCATTTTTTATTACAACGTTTCTTACTATTGGTAAACACAAATTTAAGAAGCAAATATTTAATTCATTTATATTATAAATTATTTGTTACATTAATGCAATATCTCTTTCATATTAATTCTTTACTTATTACGATTACTTAACATTCGATATGTGGATTACATATTAATTCTTTGTTTATTACGATTGACTTAACATTCGATATGTTAATTTCTTCTTAATATAAATAACAAGAATTTTTACGATAATTTTTATAGTTAGAATTAGTTTTTGTAAATCAAGATCAGCATTTAATTATATTATTATAATCATATTATTTAATATTGATAAAACGTAATAGTTTCAATGAAATTACAAGGCAAATGTTGTCTATAAATCTAAATAAGTCACGTACCACTATTTACTTTTTCCGGATTTAGGCTTTTTAATTTTCAGTAGTATTTAAATTAGGGGTACGTTTTTTTGTTTTTTTATAGGATTGTATAAACATTGCATAAATGAAAAATAATATGTGCAGTATCTCCACTGTGCGGCACAGATCCGGCCAGGTGCATCTTGGCAGTTGGATAATTTCCTTCAGCCTCAGGGGGCCTTCCCCCCAGGCTTTTACCT
>CAUZXS010005503.1:57500-75000 GCA_963585895.1 Sepioteuthis lessoniana | reverse complement strand
AGGGGTTCTTACCCCTCTGTAGAGAAGCAGTCGGTGTATTCTACAGCCCCAACTGACTGGGCAAGTATTAAAAAAGATTTGGCATTTAATAACTTAAAATGGTTGACATGCCGAAAAAACCAATCAATGTCTGGTTCAATTTACGTGAGAAAAAACAAAACAGTAAACTATGAATGCAAAAAAGTGTTTTATTCTTGAATTAGTCATTATTACAAACCTGGTGTATCTCTGTGGCGTAGTATCTAACATACAGGACTGCGTAGTTTTAGTAAGCGAGTTCGAACTCTAATCACAGTATTATGTTTACTTTCGGACGAATATCCTTAGGAAAGGTATAAACCCCTTATCCACCCCAGTAATGGGTTAAATCTTACCTCTAATGTTCTTCTGCAAATATGACTTTGGCATTAAGGAACCCATAAAAGGTGATATGCCATTAATGGGAAGGGTGTAGGGGGAGCTGACATTTTTATCGTTTTCACTTTCAAGATTAATTCTTTGACAAAATAAAGAAAAATTATTATAAGTGGAATATTGAATCATATAACACCCAGACCAACAAATATCTTACAATACTTAAGCTGACTTCACGAGTGAAAATCCGTAGCTCTCAGAACGGGATCTTTCTTTGTTAATAATAGTTTAATTCTAATTTTTCTTGATTTAAGATTTCTTAGGATGAATAAGAATTTAAATTCCATGTATTGAATTTTAATTTTACTTTTGCATTTTTTCTTTCTATGTTTTTATTATTATTAAGTAGTAAAAGTTGGCGACCGTAATCGAGAGTGACTCGAAGGCTCTCTTTTCGAGAGCTACTACACCAAGGTGTAGGGAGGGCGCTACTCCACTTCCTATATAGCTCCACTTTACCTTAGACCCGTACCTTATAAATCTTGTCTAGCAAGGCGGAATCAAGTACCATTTTTTGAGTCTTTGGTATGACTCTACCTGGTATTGAACCCAGGTCTCCCGGGCCATTGGCGAACACTCTAACCAATAGGCCATCCCCATTTTTTAAAAAGAAATCTCATACACTATTTTAAAAGGCGATATTTTTAAGATTGGTAAGTTGGCGACCGTAGTTGAGGGTGACCCGAAGGCTCCCTTTTCGACTGTTACTATACGAAGATGTAGGGGAGGCCGCTATTCCATTCCCTGTATTGGTGCACTTTACTCTTGTTGAGTCTTTGGTATGACTTGACCTGGGATTGAAGCCAGATCTCCTGAGCCCTTGGGCGAACACACTAATCCTTCTGCCAATTGATACTTTCATGAAATAATTCGTTTTGAATATAATTGTTTTAAAACATTTTTTCTGTGACAATATTATTATATGGTTTGAAGATAGCAACGCAAAAATCCAGACTTTTTCGGTTAGAATTAGATCGTTCGTTCATTTAAAAGACCCATATTTTTTGAAGATCTCATCTGTGAATTAAACATCACAACTATTCAGGTTTAAGATGTCTGAATTTGCCAATGATTTTTGTTCTTCTCTTTTAAAGGGGTTTATAAATTCAAATTCATAAAATCATTCTCTGTGGACTCCTTTAATTTTATTCTGGCGGCAAAAATTTTATTCACCCAAAGGAACCTATATTATCACGACTTTGAGAAGACTGCGGTAGTCTGATCAACCAGAATATATATATATATATATATATATATGTGTGTGTGTGTGTGTGTGTGTGTGTGTGTGTGTGTGTATGTGTGTGTGTGTGTGTGTGTGTGTGTGTGAGAGAGAGAGAGAGAGAGAGAGAAACATGAAATGCATATAAATATAAAAATACAAAAACAAAGAATATAGAGGATGAGAGCTGTTTTATTGTTAAATAAACATCCTCTTAATAATTTGTTTTCACACACACACACAAATATATATATATATATATATATATATATATATATATATATATATATATATATATATAAAGAAGATGAGTTGGGAATGATTCTATTTGACAATATGTTAGAGGATACTTATAAATCTTCTGGAGTGCTCATTGGAAATGATTTATAATTTAATGATAACGGTAATTCAACGTAATTACAATGGCAAGTTCACACACACTAGATAGATAGGTAGATAGATATTAAGAAATTAAATAAGAACAAAATATAGATCATAAATGGAAATCAAATAAAATCTATTACATTTTTTTAACTAAACAAGATAAGTTCGATATCAAAAATAGTATTCATCGCCATGTTTTTCTTGAAAAATAAATGAATAAATAGTGAGATTTTTTCATAAAATAAAATACGTTAACTTATTGACAAGATTTTAGTTGCCGAAGTGAGTTGTGCTAAGATTTTTTTAAATACATAAGGATACATGACACCAAACGATGACATTACATTCAGTTTTGACACTAACTTCTGGTCCATATCTTTTTTTCTGCATCCCTTCTATTTTCTTAACGAGTAAGATTCCATTGAAAAATTTTTGATAACTTTTAACAATTTTTTTTTCTTCATTATGTGGTGGCTATCTGAAGAGGTTGGTTTCTGTAATGGAGTGACCAGCTGAAATAAATTTATCATTGCCAAATGACAGTTTGTTAAGTTTTTCAATTATATATATATATATATATAAAAGAGAGAGAGAGAGAGAAAGAGAGAGAGAGAGAGACTGAGTGTGTGTGTGAGTAAGAGAAAGAGAGAGAACGAGAGAGAGAGAGAGAGCGAGCGAGAGAGAGAGAGAGACGGTTGCATAAGCCAGAAAGTGGCAGTTACCAAACGCCGTTGGCTAAACGTCACTAATATCTTAACTATATATATATATATATATATACTAGACATGATTATTTGCATCATTTACACAAATTAGACTGCCAATGAACCTTTTGACATAAATATTCGTTGAGCATTTCTCATGGAGAGTTTTTGAAAGAAAATTAAATATTTTTAGCAACCAAATAATATCTAGAGAGATTCTATCATATATAAAAATATGGCGGTTATAATGAACACAAAAATATTTCTACAGTGATATCTGTCTCAATTATTAAGATGTTGTATTAATATGATCTACATGTATCAGACAATTCTCTTCTTCTAGGCTATAAATACTGACAACGTTGTTGCCACAGTGCTTCCTGGCCTTCTTCAAGTACCTTTTGTAGTAGGCAGTAACCTTCAAGGAATTTCGAACTGAAGACTTTATTCAGTTTGCTGGAAGAGTCGGTTGTCCATACCTTAGAAGGTCTTAATTATCAGTGATACTTTTATAATTATTTTCTTAGTTACTTCATCGATGTAATATCGCTGAACTTTTGATAGATAATGCGAAGTGAGTCGATACTGAAGTTGTATTTACTTTTATGGGAAATGAACAGTGAATTAAGCTCGAAATTCCTCCAAGTAATCAGCTTTGTATTCAATATTTTAGTCAAAATATGGCTGAAACTTTTGATAAGATGCGAACCTAGACTGTCGTATTTATTTTAATGCCTTAGATCCCTTCCTTTAGAGAGATATTTTCAAATTAGGATGGAAGTAAAGGTTGTATGGAGTAAGATCTGGTCAGGATTGAGGTCTTTGCTCTTGCGCATATCTGTGTTTCGACGAAAAATTTTGTTTTCCAAAAGTATAGAGACTGACTTCTTTTTTTTTTTTTTAATTGGGACGTCTCGAATCATCGCTTTATCAAGTTAGAAAATTTCGAGAATATCTTCATTCATATTAAATTGAAAGAAATTGAATTAAAAAGATTCTAGAAATTTCATTTTTATTATTTTCTGATTTCATCTCGCACTTCAGAGCGTGTGTGTGAGAGAGAGGGGGTGGGGTATAGATATAAAAAGATTGAGATAGATAGATAGATAGATAGATAGATAGATAGATAGATAGAACAAGACTGGGATAGATAGATTGATAGATATGAAAAAAAATGAAATATCTATTACTGACATTATTTCTACGATTATTTTTGGCGATATCAGTAAAATCGCACGCGCAGCATATTTCAGAGCTGTTGAACTAAGCTTTGGAGATTCATAATTTCCACATGGCCAGCTATAAGTCGGATGTGCACAAACAATTAAGTAAAAACTACTCTACATAAATAACACAAATGCACAAGAAGTTTCGGAAAATGAAAAAAAAAAATTTAACAAACATTTCCTTTCTTTTTAAGTCTTGTAATAATGCCCTGTCATTAAACTACGGTTTGTAATTATATAAAATTCAGTGTTTTTCTTGCAGCATTATAACTTTTTTAACCAAAAATATGAATATAAAGTTGTTTAAAAAGAAATATTAAGATTGAAAAAACAACTTGTAAAGAAAGTTAACTTCCTCACCCCAGATACGTTTGATGAACGCAGTCTTTGGGTAAAGATTATTAAAAAAATTAACTGGGAAACGTTTTGCTGAAATAAATGACTCAAATACTTAAAAAAAACTTATTCAAAGAAAGCTGATTTTATTAACTCTTATGTTCTCGGAAAAGGGCATGAAATAAGTTAGCCAAACACGTATAGCGGAAAAAATAAAGATTATATATTACAGTAAAACAAGTAATACAATGTCGTCAGTGGAGCGCTTGCGACATTCTTCCTGAGTGGATAACAGTAAATATTATAACATAACTGGAAGAGTCCATTATGAATCGAAAATATGGATGATACCACAACAGTAACAGAATAAGTTTAGGAAACATAACTACTTCTTTTAATATTTTAGCTTTGAAATAATATTCGAGCATTGAAATACAGTCAGGTTAGATTTCGTTTTTGAACAAGTGTCAAGTGACAATGTGTAAAATGTTAAGTCATATTCAAACAGAGAAGGTTTCTTATTTTGAGAAAGTTTTTTTGTTTTTTTTTAATTGAGAGATTGGGTGTAAGAAGGAAAAGGGACTTACTCAGGATTGGATTTATGTATCTTCACTTGTTTTTTACTTTTATTTTTATTTTTTTATTTTTTTTATTTTTTTCATTACAGGACGTAAGAGACGCACTTGGGATTACGGCTCTTTTGATTCAATTTCATATTTTATTTAGGACCAAGATTCACTAGAAGAAGATGCTGAATAAATAATCTGTGAAACTATCTTTAAAAATAAATGAAGTGATTTGAAGAAAGAAAGACAGAAAGAAAAATGATGATGGGAGAGGAGAAAAAAAAGAAAGAAAGACAGTGATGAGAAGAAAGAAAGAAAGAAAGAAAGAAAGAAAGAATGTTTTATTTGGGGCCAAAATTGAAGCTATGGAAAATAGGTAAATTGGCGCATTTTCATTTACAAAAAGACTAAAGAAAACAAATTATGAATCAAACTCTAATTTCGTACATAGATGTAAAAAAAATAGACCAAACATTTTTATCAAGTAGCTTTTTTTTCAATATTAAAACGGAATCAGTTTTACGTATCGACCCCCAAATATTATCTCCCAACAGGATTTCAATATACTATACTTGGTAGACGGAAACCAAAGTTTCATGAGAAGAGTAAGTCTTTTTTATTCACTTTAGACGTAAGTAATTGGGAAATAGCACTTTTGGCCTGGGAACAAGCAAACATTATCATTTTTTTGATTATTCATTTTCTTTTCTTCTTTATTTGAGGAATATTATATTCCACTCATATTTCAAAGTAATTTCGCAGACACAAAATGGATACAATAAACGAAAAATCTATACACCTTTTTTATTCAAAAGTTGTTAATTTTTTTAAATGCCAAGTGTCTTTTTTAGCACCTTATCTATCTATCTATCTATCTATCTCACGTTTATTGGCCTTTTTTATATTTAAAAGTTGTTTTTTAAATGCAGAGTGACTTTTGTGCCATCTTATTTCTCTCTCCCTCTCTCTCTCTCCCCATATATATATATATATATATATATATATATATACATATCACGTTTATTTGCTTTTTTTTATTACAAAATTTGCTTTTGCAAATGCAAGGCGACTTCTGTGCCACTTTATCTATCTATCTATCAATCTATCTATCTATCACCCTATTAATCTATCTATCTATCTATCTATCTATCTATCTATCTATCTATCTATCCATTTCTCTCTCTCTCTCTCTCTCTCTCTCTCTCTCTCTCTCTCTCACACACACACACACAAACACACACACACACACACACACACACACACACACACACACATATATATATATATATATATATATATATATATATATATATATAGAGAGAGAGAGAGAGAGAGAGAAAACTTCAAAAGTCCAGTTTTTAATTTTTGTCTCAAGTTACTCTGCTACTATAATTGGGTATTTGTATTTAGAGTTGCCCTCACTAAAAAGCAAGAGAATGTAGTCTACCCTACAATTTACACATTGCTGGGGTATATTTCAAGTTAATTATCGTGCAATGAAACGCAAAAACTGACGTTAATCGTGCCTTCATATATATATATATATATATGTGTGTGTGTGTGTGTGTGTGTGTGTGTGTGTGTGTGTGTGTGTGTGTGTGTGTGTGTGTGTGTGTGTGTGTTTAAACCTTAAAATCCCGTTAAGGTTCGATGAACAGGAATTAAAAGGATTTCAGACACAAATCTTGTCTTAGCACATTAAAAAAACAATCATCATATCACACACACACACACACACACAGAGAGAATCACGCATATAAATATATATAGTAAGTAAATTTGCCCGACCGTAGTCGAGGGTGATCCGAAGGCTTCCTTTTCAATACCTATTACATTGAGGTGTAAGGAGAAAGCGCAACTCCTTTTCCTGAATTGCTCCACTTTACCTTTGATACACATTCTGAGTGTTGAGCAAGGCGGCATCAAGTACCATTTTTTTGAGTCTATGATTAAACCTCAGTTTCTTGAGCTATTGGCGAACACTCTCCCCATTAGTTCAAAAGGTTGATAATGTATATTTTGCTGCAAGTTGTTATTTATACAAGTTTGGTTAAAGGCCATGGATTTTTCCTTTTTTGTGATCTTATAATGGTTTTTCTCTATTTTTCTGGTTAGTTTCTTTGTATCAGGGTCCAAGGTTCGACTCCTGAGTACTTTCGATTATATCCATTGGTCGTCTTCAAGAGGATTTTTGTCAGTACTATTTTTTTTTTTTTAGTTTTTGTGTGATATATATATTTTTGGGAAATGTTCATTGTTAGTTGGGGTGCTTTGCGTAGCATGATAGTTGTTGAAGATGTTTAGTATATCAGTCCCAATGTTGAATGAAACTTTACTTATGTTTCGAGAGTTTTAAGATTATTTTGTGCTTGTTATTTTGATGTTATTAAGAGGGGCCGTTCCTATTTCAGCAGATGTGAATTTATCGGTGTTATTACAACACAAAACTGAATATATGCGTTACAACCAAACCGGTGACATTACCACACTAGACAGAGCCTCTCTGAAACTAGTAGACAAATTCACCTGCCAAGGAAGTAGCGTCTCATCAACCGAAAAAGACATCAACACACGACTAACGAAAGCATGGACAGCTATCGATAGGCTCTCGATCATATGGAAATCAGACCTGACCGATAAAATGAAACGCAGTTTCTTCCAGGCAGCGGTTGTATCGATACTACTATATGGATGCACTACTTGGACGCTAACTAAACGGCTGAAGAAGACACTAGACGGCAATTACACAAGAATGTTGAGAGCAATATTGAACAAGTCCTGGCGTCAGCACCCCACAAGACACCAACTATATGGCCACTTGCCCACCATCACGAAAACTATACAAGTTAGACGAACCAGACACGCAGGACACTGCTGGAGAAGCAAGGACGGACTCATCAGTGATGTACTCCTATGGACCCCCGCATATGGCCAAGCAAAAGCAGGACGACCAGCTCGAACATACATACAGCAGTTATGTGAGGATACGGGATGTAACGCTGAAGACCTGCCAAAAACGATGAATGATTGGGAGAAGTGGCGAGAGAGTGTCAGGGATATCCGTGCTGGCGGCACGACTTGATGATGATGATGATATTAAATATATGATTTTTGTATAATGAATCTGAACGCATTAGATTTGTACACAGTTAAATGGTTTCATTTATTTCTATCTAATACGAATGATTCTATTCCCTATCTCTCATTTGGTGTCACACAGTTTAATGTTTTCAAGTATTGCTATATATCACTGATAATTTAATTAAATATCAGCCATTTATTTACCCACAGTTAAACGATCAAACTATTTCAAACAATTGAATTTATCATGTCGACAAAGTTCAATGGTTCCAATTATTGCTATGTATCACTAATGATTCAATTAAACATCAGTCATTTGTTTACACATAGTTAAATGATCAAACAGTTCTATTTCAAACAATTCAGTTTCGCATTAATACACAGTTTAAATGTCCAACAGTTTCTATTTGACGCATAGATAGGACCCAATCAGGTGCTACCACTCCGAGCCAGAGTGGAGCTTGGAGCGATGGCAATGAAGGGGTGCTCCGCATTCGCCCAAACTCCAGAATTACTCATCATCAGATTGTTTAGAGTCATATCTAGGACACTCGTTGAGGAGGGTTTGAATCCTCTGCAGAGATACAGTCGATGTATTCTACAGCCCCAACCGACGGGACCATATAAGAGCAGACAGAGAGAGATAGATGCGATATTTTTTAATCATATTTAGTTTGTTGGTTAACTCGATGGTAAATATATAAAACGATTTCATCTCGTTTGTGCTATCCAAAACTTTTGAAGTCCTTTCGAAATGCCTTGAAAATCAGCATCTAATCTATTTTCTTTTATATGGATTCGATTGCAGACTGGGAGTCATTTCTAAAGTGAGAGATGCAAGCTCCCTCATTTCCTTCTTCATCCCCCCCCTTAAAAATAAAGACATAAGGAAAAAAGGAAAAAGAAAAGGGAAACTTAATGAAGGAAATGTTCTTTTGAGCCATTTCCTGCACGTGTTGAAGCGAATAAAAATTCGACCGAAGTTGAAATCCTACTTATCTGGTGTTACATCCACTACGCCAGCCACACCCTCCCGGCCTCCGTCCCTCAATATCTTTTGTATCTCAGCGTCCGTCTGCCCGATGATCTGTGTGAGGGAGGCTGATCTCTTGGTCGGGTGACTTCATCACAGCCCAGAGCAGGTGCGTTGAGAAGACGATAAAACTTTGAAGAAGGTATTTATTACTCATCTGCGCCGCGTCATATATAACGCACGTCCCCGCTGTGACGTAAAGGTTAACGAGCTAATCCAGACGATCGTCAATGTTTACTAGTGAGTTCGATCCTCACTGAGTACTCAACGCCTCTGTTGTCTGAGGCCAAGATTTTAAAGTAATTGGTTATTCTTTTCATCACCTTCTTCTTCTTCTTCTTCTTCTTCTTCTTCTTCTTCTTCTTTCACTTTTTTCTTCGTTATCTAAATCCTAAATTTACTCCCATGAGAAATGTATCCCTTTTTTTAAATTACCTCACCCGTTGTGCATCTATCTAAAGACTGACAGTACAATCAAAGTTCTAATTTGGTTTGGTTTGGTTGTGTTTTATGGCATTTCAACCCTTGTGAGTTATTTAAAGCAAATTCTGTTTCTACGTATATTTTATACTAATGACTTGTAAGAGAATAGTTTGTTGGTAACATTATTCTTAAACGAGCCATGAGAAGAAAAAACTCTAAATTTTAAATATGAACCGTGTTGTTCAGAGAATTTATAGCACATTGAAGGACCATTTTTCAGTTGGCTCATAAAAAATGTGGTTGTTTCTACACAAACCTTCATCATAATAAATAAATCACCAATGTAAGCAATCTAACGGTTCTCATCTAAAATGTTTGATATACATCGTGAGAACTCGTCATTATTAAGTCTTGATGGTAGCACAGATTTTCCTGGTTCTTCTTTGCCACCCGTCTCCATCATTCATTATTCTTGACAAGTCCTCGAGACTGTATCTAGTGTCCACACAGAGTTGATGTATATAAGTCCTTGTTGGTCTGTTAAAACTGTCGCGTAATAAGAGAACGTCGCTGATGAGTTCGTCCTTACTTCTCAGTTGTCCTTCGCGTCTTACTTGGATGGTTTTTGAAATGGGAGATAAGTGACCGAACAGCTGCATTAAAACAGCAAGTAGCATTCTTGTGTAGATACCAAAAAGATTTTTCTCTATGCGTTTCGTTAGCGTCAATGTGGTGCATCCATTCAGTAGTATTCATACAGCTATAGTTTCTTGAAATGAAAATGTGAAATCCAATGGATGATGGGTACAAATGGTGAGAGAGATTTCTAGATGATCGATGACCACTCAAAAGCAGTTCATGCCTTTGTTAGGCATTGTGGACTTTATGGATTCTTGTGGGCCCGCTAAAAAATCACAGTCAAAGAAAGTCTTAGAACCCAGATTTTTATTAACTTAACTTCAGACCCCAACATAAGTTTGGTCATCTGATTGTAAAATTTGTATTTCAGGCCACACAGACTGAGATGGTGACTTATTGCAATTCTTAGACGTCTTAATTCACCTAAGTTCTGCCGTGCTACCAAATTGCCAATGAAAAAAAAAATCCTGTAACTTAGGTCACCCTTTCGGATGGAAACTTTTAGCGACAAGTTCTCTTCGACCTCAAAATTCAGAATATTGCGTCAAACTTTCAACATTAGATTACTGGGGTTAGATATATCAGTAGGTTCTTTGGGTTTTATGGCATATCAACACTTGTGGTTATTTAATGCCAAATCCCGCTTATAAATATAAACAATAAATATATATAGTTTTTAAATGAATAGTTTGTGAGTAACATTATTTTTAAACAAGCCAGGACTTACTCGTTTGCATTCAGTTAAATGGTTTTAGTAATCCCTTATACTAATAACTTTTTACTATTAATCAATCCCTTTTTCACAGTTGAATCTTTTTGATAATGATAAAACAATTCATTTTGACCCTTAAATGAAATTAGCGAGTACTATCACTCCAATTCCCGAGAGTAATGGTAATGAAGAAATACTCCATATTTCTCAAAACTCCAGAACTAGAGCCTCACCATCAGAAAATTTAGAGCCATATCCAGGATACTCATTCATTGAGAGGGTCTAAACCCTTCTTCAGAGATTCAGTCGGCATATTATACAAGCCCAGCCTACTTGTCTGTGATTAGTTTTTGCTTAATGGTAAATCAACCTTCTAGGGTTATTCAATGCCGAATCCATCCTTCTAGAAGAACAGTAGTGGTACTATTTAACCCATAGCTGCGATTATAATGGGGTTCATACTTTATCTATGAGTATTTTCCCGAAATTGAATGTAATAGCAAAACTGGAGTTCAAACTTACTCGCTTACTACAATTCCGCAGTCCATCACTTTAACCATTAACGCCATGAGAATCCCCGTGTCTGCGATATAAGGATCAGCTTTGTTATTTCTATCAGCAAAATTCAATGACAATGTTTCAAAGTTTTCCTTCTCCCAGATTGGTTGTGGTACGAAATATCGCATGTATCTACTGCCCAAGGTCAATTTTTAAGGTGAGAAGAGCCGTTTGAATTCTCAACCGACTCTCGAATAAACCTGTGGGAAGAATGGATTTAAGATTTTCTTGAGTACTAATATATGCATAATCTAAATCCATTGGATTTGATTCGTTTATAGAAATTTTTCTTTTTTTACTTTTTTCCTTCTCTCACAAGACTTTTTTCCTTTTCCTTTGTTGTTCTTTCTTTTCTTCTTTCTCTTTCATTCATTCTTTTACTCCTTCCCTTTCCATCTTGTTTTCTTTTTCATGTTTCTAATTTCTTATAAATTTTTCATTTCTTTCTTACTTTCCTTTTTTTCTCTCTTTTATTTATTCTGTCGCTTTTTTTCTTTCTTTCCTTTTCTTTTTTCGTTGTTCATAATTTTTTTTCATTTTACTTAATTCTTTCTTTCTGTTCTTTGTTTTTCTATCTTTACTTGGCCCTGCTTTCTTTCTTTCTTTCTTTCTTTCTTTCTTTCTTTCTTTCTTTCTTTCTTTCTGCCCAGTTGGCTGAGGCTGTAGAATACACCGACTGTTTCTCAGCAGAGGGGTAAGACCCTCCAATGAGTGTCCTGGATATGACACTGAACAGTCTGATGGTGAGGCTCCAGTAATGCTGGAGCTTTGGGGAATACGGAGAACGCCTTTATTGCCATCGTTTCCAGGTCCACTCTGGCCTGAAATGGTAGCACCTGATAGGGTCCAAGCTATTGGTCTAATAGAACTAAACTGTGTCCTTAAGCTAAACTGAATTGTTTGAAATAGAAATATTTTTGACATTGAAACATTGAATCGTTTGAAATAGAACTGTTTTGACATTTAACTGTTTGTAAATAAAAAGTATACTTATACTTATCCGAATTGTTTGAAACTTTATTCGGCGTAAAAGGACCCGGAAAGGGTTGATACGCCGTAAAACAAAACAATCTTTCTTTCTTTTTTTCTTTCTTTTTTTTTTTTTTTTTCTAGTTCTGTTCATTATCTATCAATCTATCTGTAAGAAAGTATTAAGAGGAAGAGGACATTAAAAAAAAATATGTTGACGCAGCTACTCACCATACCAAAATTGGGTTTTTAGAGGTACTTAAATTCACTGGAGTAAGTAGATTGAAGACAAACAGAACTATTTTGTGTCTCAGTCTTGATACTCTTTAAAACACGCCTACACTTTGGTAAAGATGGAACGACCAGAAATATTGTTTAGAAAGATTTTCTCAAAAACTAATCAGAATTTATTTCATTTTATTTTTATTTGTGGGCGTAATGACCAAGGATACTGAACTGTGACCTCGAAGTAAGTGAGTTCGAACTTTACTCACGTTGTTACTTTCACTTTCGGACAGGAAAAAGTACTGACCCCCTTATCTCACCCAGCTATAGATTAAATGATATCACTGCTGTTTTTTTTACTAGGATGACTTGAGTAGTTTATAACGTACGACAGTTGATATATTATTAATCAAAAATCCAAACAAAATTCTTTTTTGTTTAAATCTCTTTCTTATATTTCTGTATCAATCGAATCTGGTTGCAATAAGACAGAACTATTCGATTAATGATTTTGTATCTTACTTTTTTCTTTTTCTTTTTTTCTTTTTTTCTCATGCAATTCTGGATAGTCTTTCTTGTAATTTTTCTCCTTTCTTTCAAAAAAAAGTTTTTGTATTTTTATATAAATGACTAATCATATATTGTCATGTATAAGTACTAACGTATATATATGTGTGTGTGTGTGTGTGTGTGTGTGTGTGTGTGTGTGTGTGTGTGTGTGTGTGTGTGTACATATAATATATACGTTGAGACTCATACATATCTTTTTAACTTATTTTTCAAATTTCTTTGTTTGATTCTTTCTTTCTTTCTTTCTTTCTTTCTTTCACTTCGGTTTTATGATCGCATTCCTTCTTTCTTTTCCACTTCTACAGTAATTGATTTTTTTTCTTTCTTTTCCACTTCTGTTCATTCTTTTTCTTGTTTGTTCGTTTGTTTGTTTCTTTCTTTCTTAAAATTGCTTTATCTGATTCCTTCCTTCGTTTTTTTCTTTTATTTTTTTTGATTTATTCATTTCTTTCTTTCTTTCTTTCTTTCTTTCTTTCTTTCTAACCGAACAAGAAAGAATCAAATGAAAAACTCCGAAGAAAAAAAGAAAAGAAAATGGTGAGAAAATAAAGAAAGTTTTGATAAGCAAACTTAGAATCTAATTTCATTTCATGAATTCCCCAATTTCCGCTTCAGTTTTAGTTTCTTTAGTTAACGGCATATCAACCTTCGTGAGTTATTTAATGTCAAAGCCATCCTTGTAAAAGAATAGAAGTAATTCTATTCAACTTATCGATGGGAACTAATTTCCGAAATCAAACCTGTTTAACGATAGAATCATCACAGCGGATTTTTGTTTTATTATTAGTCCTCGTTATTTTTATTATTTCAATTTTTCCTTTTTTTTTCCTATTTCTGATGAATAATTTCTTTAATTCTAACCTACTACTGGTAACACAAGTTCCTTTGCCAAAGTGGCATACTTTCTAAGCACTTAGAATTAAGTAAGAAGCTTTATAAGATACTATCAAGTACTTTCCATAAACCGCTGCATGTTTCTCAAGTGATTATTTTTGTTCAGTCGACAGCTTTAAAAGCAGGTGCGTATATTCTGATTATGCTAATAACGCTATCACAAACTAGTTGAACGACTGGAAATTCCATGGTGTGTTTAGAAATAACCAGAAAAGATTTGTAATCGAAATGAAATGCTCAGCATCTTATTTATCAGTAACATTTGTCTATCTATCTATCTATCTATCTATCTATCTATCTATCTATCTATCAATCTATCTCAATCATTTCTTTCTCTGCTTCTCTGTCTCTGTCGCTGTCTGTCTCTCTCTCTCTCTCTATATATATATATATATATATATCGATATATATAGTAAAATTAAAAGTGCATCGATCCACAGAAGTTGGAAAAATAGAAACAAAAATATAACAAATATAACAAAAATATAAATACCGACAAATTCAGAAATAATTGAAAAACGATAATAACAAACTGTTTTTAAAATAAATATAATGATTTAACAAAAACTAACTTCAGTCTTCGAGATATTCACAGTTATTCAATATACACTGCTAAAAGGCCTATAATATTTAGAATAAAAACAGCGTTTATGATAATTTTTACTCCTTGAGAAGTTTTCACGTCATCGTAAGCTGATAGTCATTCATTAGAGTTTGAGTGACAATAAGTCTCCTCAAGTCTCCAGGACTCTTCTCAGTATTCTGGCTGATTTCAAAAATGCAATAGTTTGGATTGTCTCAACTAGTCCTCTTTTTTCCAAGTCCTATTACCAATCCTTCGATGAATGTAATTGGCATAACCGTCACTTTCATGTTGCATGGTTTTTCTATCCTCTAACAAGGTCCAGGTACTTATCCTTCTTTTCACTTACTCTCAATTCTACTCGGTGGTCAGCTTGTACAGCGAATCTATTATTATTATTATTATTATTATTGACTGGCTTCCGAAGAAATAGATCCACAACCTCACAAATATTGACCATCCGTAGAATCCTTGAAGACGTACAGGCAAATACTATTTGTCGACTTTACCAAGGCCTTTGATTCTATTCTCAAGGGGAAGATGGAGAAAATCCTACTAGCATACGGCATACCAAAAGAGACCGTCGCAGCAATAACGATTCTCAATAGAAATACCAAAGTGAAAGTACGTTCACCGGATGGAGACACTGAATACTTCGACATTGTAGCAGGAGTACTGCAAGGGGACACGCTAGCCCCATGCCTCTTTATCATCTGTCTAGACTACGTGCTTAGAACATCGATTGATAAAATCAAAGAAAATGGCTTCGAGCTGACAAAGAAAAGAAGCAGAAGGTGCCCTGCAAAAACAATTACCGAGGCCAACAACGCCGATGACATAGCGATTCTGGCAAATACACCCAACCAAGCCGAAACACTACTGCATAGTTTGTATCAAGCCGCTGCAGGCATTGGCCTCCATGTCAATGCACACAAAACTGAATACAAGAGCTTTAATCAAACGGGCTACATTTCCACACTAGACGGAACATCTACGAAACTAGTTGACAAGTTCACTTACCTAGGAAACAGTGTCTCATTAACCGAAAAAGACATCGACACGCAGCTAACGAACGTATGGACAGCTATCGATACGCTATCGGTGATATGGAAGTCAGACCTGACCGATAAAATGAAACGCAGTTTCTTTCAAGCTGCGGTCGTATCGATACTGCTATATGGATGCACAACCTGGACACTAACAAAACGGCCGGAGAAAAAGCTAGACGGCAATTACACAAGAATGCTGCGAGCAATATTGAACAAGTCCTGGAGGCAACACCCTACAAAGCACCAACTATACGGTCACCTACCTCCCATCACGAAAACTATCCAAGTTAGACAAACCAGATATGCAGGACACTGCTAGAGAAGTAGGGACGAGCTCATAAGTGATGTACTCTTATGGACCCCCACTTATGGACGTTCAAAATCATGACGACCAGCTCGAACATACATACAGCAGCTCTCTGAGGATACGGGTTGTAGCCCTGAAGACCTGCCAGAGGCGATGAATGATAGGGAGAAGTGGCAAGAGAGGGTCAGGTATATCCATGCTGGCGGCATGACATATCATTATTATTATCATTTTACTCCTTTTTTTGTTTTGTTATTATAAGGTTTGGTTGTCAGGCCGAAATTAGGATGGCTTTGACATCTTAACATCTCAGAGAAGACCGTGCGTTTCATTGTCCAGGAAACATTCTGTTATCAATTTGTTCGTATAGTCAAATTTAAATTTCTTGAATAGTTCCCTGTGGATCACCTTGCCCGCAAGTATTAAATCTAGTCTTGTATTGTTTCTTTGCTAATTTGCAGCATTCACTTATTATGCGATTGATCGTTTTGTCTCTATCACCACATAACCTACATTTGGTGTTTTGTTGCATCTTCTCTATTCAGGTTTTGATATAATTGGTCCTTATGGCGTTATTTTGTGCTACTGTTAGGAAAGATACAGTTTCTCTCTAAAGGTTTCCCCTTCTTAGCCACGTCCACGTTTTCTCGTGTGAGATGTCACTTGTTAGTAGCATAAAACGTCCATTGAGTTGTTTTTCATCCCATTTTTGTTTTCTGGTTATTTTTGTTCTGCTGATTCTCGTATCCTCAGTGTTGCTTCTGGTGGCTGTGATCAGAATTCCTCCGTTTTATTATCATTATTATTATTGTTATTATTATTAAATTTTTAGCTTTACTTTTTAGTTACTTACAGTCCTTCTTTATCCAACGCCTAGTGCGAAGGAAAGTAGTGATTATATATATTCTATGTATGGAGAAAACTGAAAAACAAAGAAATCTAAAAGGGATGAATTTATTACGAGGGAAAATCGACGTTAAAAGGTTTCGATTTTAATGAACCTTCATCAGGACTTTAAGATTGTGAAACAAGTATTCATATGGTTGACTGGTTGGTTAGTTGTTTGGTTTTTAAGGCATATCAACATTTGTAGGTCATTTAATGTCAAATACATTATTATACAAATAATCAGTTCTATTTCAAACAATTCAGTTTAGCATACAAAAACAGTTTCATTTTAAACTATTCAGTTCAGCGTTAAGTACGCAGTTTAAATGTAAGTACACAGTTTAATTGTCAAAAATATTTCTATTTCAAGTTATTCAGTTAAGTCAAACCGTTCTAATTAAAACCAATTTAGTTAAGTAAAAGTAAAGTTTGTGTCCACACACAGTTAAATGTTAAAGCAGTTCTATTTCAAGTAATTCAGTTTAGCATAAGTACGCAGTTTCGTTCTATTTGAGCCATAGATATGACACTAACGGAACTATCACTCCGGGCCAGAGTGGACCAAGGAGCGATTACAATGAAGACCTGCTCCGTATTCCCCAAAGCTCTAGCATTACTGAAGCCTAACCATCAGATTGTTCAGTGGCATATCCAGGACACTCGTTGGGGGGGGGGGTCTTACTCCTCTGCAGAGGTGCAATCAGTGTATTCTTTGCTCCA
>CAUZXS010005503.1:35000-45000 GCA_963585895.1 Sepioteuthis lessoniana | reverse complement strand
AAATATCAAAGGAATCCGTTTTCTTGACAGTACTTGATAATGATGATGATGATGATGGTGCTGATGGCATGAATTGTATTCTTTTGATTTATTAGTATATTCACTTGCCGATAAATTTTATTCGTGGCAAAAAGGGCGTTGAATTGTATTTAAAAAGTTAGCGACCATAGTCGAGGGTGACCCGAAGGCTCCCTTTTCGATAGCTACTACACCAAGGTGTAGGGGAGGGTGCTACTCCATTCCCTGGATTGCTCCACTTTACCCTTGAACCGTACCTTATAATGCTGAGTGTTAAGCAAGGTGGTATCAAGTTCCATTTTTAAAGTCTTTGGTATGACTCGACCTGGGATTGAACCCAGGTCTCCCGGGCCATTGGCGAACACTCTAACCGCTGGGCCAATATTGTATTTAATGAAGGGAAATTTGTTTGTTTGTTTGTTTGTTTGCGTTTATGCCATATCAACCTTTGTAGGTTATTTAATGCCGAATTCCTTTTTATACAAATAAACAGTTCTATTTCAAACACTTCAATTTAGCACTAGTACACAGTTTAATTGTCAAAAACATTTCTATTTCAAACTATTCAGTTCAGTCAAACATTTCGAATTCAAACAATTCAGTTTAGTATAGGTATAGCTTTTGTTTACACTTAGTTAAATGTCAAAGCAGTTCTCTTTCAAACAATTCAGTTTAGCATAAATACTTAGTTTAAATGTCAAAACAGTTCTATTTAAAGTAAATCAGTTTAGCATAATTACGCAGTTTAGTTTTATTTGACCAGCATTGCAGGAACCTCTCCATCAGATTGTTTTGTGTCATATCCAGGACACTCGTTTTCGGGGGTATTCGGTGTATTTGACGGGACACTGGTTGGGAGATCTTACCCCTCAGCAAAGAAGCAGTCGGTGTATTCTACACCCCCAGCCAAATGGACAAAAGGACATTTTTATTTTGTTTTTTTTTAATGGAGTTATATAACGTTCCGGTATTATTTAGAGGCATGACACTTTTCTTTACTAAAACATATTTCTCTCTTTATTTCTCGAATGGTCCAAAATTTTGTAAGAGTGAAAGACAGACAAAGACAGGGAGACGGAGATAGACTGGTGGAGGACTCCTATGTTGACCTGTTCTTAACCCCCGCTGTGATTCCATATTCAGGGCCCCAATTGGCACATCTGCTTCTCGGCCAGGGGTCCGCTGCACCCCTCCCAGAGTGGCGCCCAACGTGGCTTCTGTCCTGACTTGGTTGTGGCACCAGCTAGCTGATCATGACAGACCATAGGTACCTATGTACATATATATAATTTCATAACGCCTACCATTATTCCGGTTCATGATTTACTTACACCTACGAATCCCTTTTTTCCGTAATTACTTTGATTACACAGAAAGAATATGCTGTGCCAGTCATCCCTGATTGAAAGCTTTGTCAAAGGTTTATATGCAACAATGGCGTATTAAACTTCGTGGGTTATTTAAAGCCAAAATAACTTTGGGTTTAAATAACCTGCCAAGTTTAATGTGGAATAACAGTTGTGGTATTCTATAGCTATGGCTATAGTAAAGGGTATTTGTTCAAAAGTGAACATAATAGCACGATTTGGGTTCGAACTAACTTACTGCGATGTTGCAGTTCAGCACGTTACTCACAACTTCACGGGGAGTACCTAGAAGGAAATTCAAAGCAGTTTTTAAGGGAATAGCTGGATAAAAAAAACAATTAGAAATTTTAAACTTTTCATATTATTTACCATTTTTGCTTCTTAGCCGTTTTTCGAAACAGGACTTCTAGATAGCTTGATTGTTTGATGGCATATCAACTCTTGTGTGTTATTTAATGCTAAATCCTCTTTATACATGTATAACAAATAAATGATTTGTAAAGGAAAGTTTGTTGGTAACACTTTTAAAAAACCAGTGATCATTTGTTTGCACACAGTAAAGAGCTTCAACTACTGCTATCCTAATCTAATTGTTATATTTGAATATAGGTAAATGGTTTCAAGTATTCAAATCTAGCAATAATAATTTGATTTGCACACAGATGGTTACACAGTTCTGTTTGGCCTATAGACAGGATCCTAACAAGTACTACCACTCTGGGTCAGAGTGGAGCCGGAAGTAATGACTGAAAACTCCTCCTCAGATGCAATTTAGTGTCAAAGACAGGATATTCGTTGGGGGAGGGCAGCACGTGTATTCCATAGTCACAGCCGATTTGGTTTACCTAAATGGAATCACATCATTGGTTTCTCCATGTTGCTCCTTTATTTCTGCACCCTGAAAATCCCTATTTTGGTAATCCTGAATCTTTGGTTCAAAGCATAATTCACAATTTTAAACAAATTTTGAAAAGTATGGTTTAATATTTCATTGCTTTCTATTTCCTGAAATTAGTGAGCAGTTTTGGTGACTTTGAGGCCCGGTTTAAAATAATGCCTTAAAAATTCCAGGATTTCGACGCTTGATCAAAGTTGCCCAATCACAACAATAATAATGAGGTGGAATATGCGGGTGACGGTGATACCATTTGTAATTAGAACCGTTGGAACATTCGGATATCGGACGAAGAATCGAGACCGCCCAGACTAGTTTTGTTCAGATTATCCAGAATAATGAGAAGAGTCCTAGAGACCTGAAGAGACATGCTGATTGAAAACCAACCAGGTAACACTGATATGAAAAACTCAACAGCCAAAAGTGGCCCACTTCAGAGAACAAGAAAACTAATGACAATGCATAAGAGAGATGACGTAGAGAGACTATATGTCTCAAGAAGAGAAAGAAGAGGATTTGCCAGGATTGAAGATAACGTCGATACATCAATACAACAATTCAAAGATTGCATAAAAAGTGCAAAGAAAGACTGGTTACTGCGACCAGAAACATAAACAACATAGGGAATAACAAAGCAACAATAACTAGAAAAACAAAAATGGAAAGAAAAACAATTGTATGGATGCTTCAAACGATAAACAAACGAAATTTCTCACGAAAGGACTTGGATATGGCAAAGAAAAGGGAAAACTTTATAGAGAAACTGAATCTCTTCTAAAAGCAGCAGAAAACAACGCCAAAAGGACAAACTACGTTAAAGCAAAAATAGATAAGACGCAACAAAATAATAAATATAGGTTATGTGGTGATAGAGACGAAACGATCAAGCATATGATTAGCCAATGCTATAAATTAGCGTAAAGAGAGTATAAGACTAGACACATCTGGGTGGGTAGGGTGATTACTTGAAATTGTGCAATAAATTTTAAATTTGACCATAGAAACAAGTGATATATGCTCAACATCGAATACATCCTGGAGAATGAAACGCACAAATTCTTTTCGGATTTTGAGATACAAACGGATCTCCTAGTCTCAGCCAGACGACCAGACCTAGTGATAGTTAACTACAAATAAGAGAATCTGCCAAATAGTGGACTTTGCTTTAAAATTAAAAGAAAGCGAAAAGAGAGGTAAATATCTTGACCTTACTAGGGAACTAAAAACAAACCATGGAACATGAAAGTAACGGTGATACCAATAGTAATTGGTGCACTTGGAAAGATCCCCAAAAGAATGGTGAAGGGATTGGAGAAAGTAGAAAAAAGAGAAGTGGAAACCATCCAGACTACAGCATTATTACTATCGGAATACCGAGAAAAGTCCTGAAGACTGGAAGAAAAATTGCTGTCACTCAAACTCCAGTGAGAAACCATCAACTAATGCTTGTGCGAAAAACTCTTAAGAGTAAAATAATAATAGAAATTGAAAATAGAATAAACACTGACCAGAACAAAAGCAACTATTCTCTGAGACTCCAAACCAAAAGATTAATAAAGTGTAATAGACAAGATAATAATTTACTAAGCTTTTTGCTTAGATGTAGCACAATGCCGTATGAACGTTGCATCCCATAAAACTCGAACTAGTCTACCTTGCTAACCATTACACCTCATGAGGCGCCAACAATAGACCAGATATAGTGGTTAAAAAACTATGATCGACAAACATGCCTTCTAATTGATAAGTGCCAACAGATAATGACACATTAGTCAAAGAATATAATAAAATAATTAAATTCAATGTTCAAGAAATAGAATAAGAAAAATGTGGCACCTTAAAACTACAATCGTGTCAGTAATAGTCGGAGCCCTGGGCATAACCAAGAAAGGAAGAGATGAACACATTATTAAGGTACCTGGCACTTCCAGCTTCTATTTAATACAAAAAATTGCCTTTTGCAGAACTGCTCATATCCTCAAGATTGTTGAATACACGTGAAAGAAAAAAATCACCCAAAAAGGCGTAAAAATGATAAATACATAGAATATATCTAATTACGGCCTTCCCTCATCCTAAGTCTTGAGTGCAGACACGACGAAGGAGGGGGAGAAACCGAAATTAAAACTGAATAAATATAATAATAATCATTCAAAGAAAACGAGAAGAGAGACAGTTCTTTGAAAAGAAAGAAAGAAATAAAGAAATTGACGTCTGGTGGATTTTTCCGTTCGGGTTGACCACAAAGTGAAAATGAAAGAAAACGAAAAGATAGGCAAATATCTGGATCTTGCCGGAGAACTAAAAAGGCTGTGGAACATGGGAGTTACAATGATACTAATTGTTTTTGTACATTTGGAGCAGTTCCAAAATGTTTAGAAGGAAGACTGGTGGAATTGGAAATCAGAAAAATCGAGACCATCCACACTACAACATTGTTGTAATCAACTAGAATACTCAGAGGAGTCCTGGAGACCATAAAAACCTATCACTCAGAATCCAGTGAAAGCCCCCCAGCTAATTCTGGTGTCCAAAACTCGCAAAGAGTAAAATAATAATAACAAACTTTTAAAAATTTGGAAAATGTTGGTAACGTTAACTCCAATCGTAATAGATATACTTGGGACAATTCCTAAAGGTTTGGTAAAGGGACTAGAAGACTAAGAAATAAGAGGACAAGTAGAGACCATCCAGACTCCAGCAATTTTAAGATCAGACAAAATACCGAGAAGAGCTGTTTCTCAAACTCCAGAAAAAGATCATCAGCCAAGGCTGGTGGGGAAAAAACACCAAAAAATGGTATATGCACAACTCAGCACCTGTCCTAGAAACTCCTATGGGATTTGACATACACACGGATCACCTAATCTCGGCCAAAAGCCCAGACCTAATAATAATCAACAAAAAAAAAAAAGGGAATATGCAAAATTGTTGACTTAGCTGTCCCGGCAGACCACAGAATCAAACTGAAAGAATGTGAAAAGAAGGATAAGTACTTCGACCTTGCTAGGGAATTGAAAAAAACTATGGAATATGAAGGTGACAATTATACCAATTGTAATTGGGGCGTTTGGAACAGCAACTAAAGGATTACTAAAGTGACTGGAGCTCTTGGAAGTTGGCGGACAAGTGGAGCCCGTCCAAATTACTACATTACTAAGAACGGCTAGAATCCTGAGTAGAGTCCTGGAGACTTGAGGAGGCTTGCTGTCATTCAAACTCCATTGAAAAACCATCAGCGTTAGATGAAAAACTCTTATGAGTAAATAATGTAAATTCATTGTCATGTGGAAGTATCAAATTTATATAATTTATGGTTCTCTTCAGAAGGAAATCAGGCACAATTCTTTAAACATAGCATGTTATTGAGGTGTAACCAAAGAGGAACACAAAGGAAGATGTGTGTGTGTGTGTGTGTGTGTGTGTGTGTGTGTGTGTGTGTGTGTGTGTGTGTGTCTTCCTCTGCATTGTATCCTACTAGTGGCAACTTTCATGTCACTCGAAGATGAAAACGTTTTAGTTTGATTAAGAAACAACTGAGGGGTTAGTTACTTGATATAGGCTGGTGGGTTGATATCAGGGATCAACCCCGGGGCAGAAAACAGAGAGGCCTTTTCGAACGCTGGTCGAGTATGTGTGTTAAGTGGCGAGCCGTCTGTTGAATAAACATCCTTTTTCATATTATACCGAGCCTTTAGTGATTATATGAAGCTACCATACTAAGAAAAAGATACTTTGACTGTGATTGGTATTTGCTTCTGTGTCAACAGTACAAAGAGCCAGGCCCTTAGGGGCGTTTCCGGGCTGCAGAAATCAACGTCTTCATTTCATTGCATGCTGCGTGAAATAGAACTATCTTTATGTCTTTTTCCTCATGAGGTAGCCAACATATTCAAATTAGACAAATTAAATATTAGAAATAATCTATTTTGGTTAATTCCCTTGATATGAATCCTCTTGATAAGTTATAACTAGTAAAGTAAATAAAGATGCGACCTTAGTCGAGGGTGACCCAAAGACTCCCATTTCAATAGCTACGACACCGAGTTGTAAGGGAGGGCGCTACTCCATTCCCTGGATTGCTTCACTTTACCCTTGATCCTTACCTCATAATGCTGAGTATTCAGCAAGGCGGCATCAAGTACCATCTTTTTTAGTCTTTGGTATGACTTGTCCTGGGATTGAAACCCGTCTTCCGAACAAGTGACGAACACTCTACTCATTAGGCCAATGAGCAGAGCCTTATCACTACAATGACCTAATTAGCATCATCATCAAGTCTGGCTGATGGCACGAATTTCCTTGATTCTCTTTCTCTCTCTCACTATCCGTTCCTAGCTGCCATTTCTTGAAGTAAGTTCTCTACATGGCATTTAGAGTCCGTAAAAGTCAGATGGATGCAACTCTTTGCTGGTCGACGTACAGTGGTGCGTCCATGTGTAGCTGTTCACTAAAAACGAGTTCATTCTCACCTTACTAACAGTACCCTGCGTGTATTGTTTCTCTTAGATGCTCTGTGAGATGGTAGGCAAGTGGCCGTATAGCAGTTGTTTTATGGGTGCTGCTTCCAGGAGCATCCTTGAATAGTTTCCATCTACCTTTTTCTCCAAGATTTTTGTTAGAGTCCACATGGTGCAACTATACAATTGTGTTGACACGGCCTTGGTAGAATTCAAGAATATGAATCAAAGATTCTGGAGCAAAAAAACATAAATAAAAGTAAAAACAAAAACAATCCCAAAACAAAAACCTATCTTCATCTAAACAAAATGATGTGTAAAACGACTGATAAGAAATTTGCAAGTACCAGCTCCTTACTGAGAGCAAAACAACTAATTAGATCAACGAAACGAAGTAATTAAAGAAAATTTAATGAATATCTGCCCTAAAAAGCAAACAAAATCCTTGAAATGACTTGTCATACGGATGGCAGCCCAGTCAGTAGGTTCTAACCAAGATGCCTACTGCTTCTCTGCCGAGGAGTAAGACCTCACTCTGCCGGATATCCTGGATATATTACTAAATTACGTCTCCAGTTATGAAATATTGGGCAATGT
Organism: Sepioteuthis lessoniana; assembly: GCA_963585895.1. NCBI lineage: Eukaryota > Metazoa > Mollusca > Cephalopoda > Myopsida > Loliginidae > Sepioteuthis > Sepioteuthis lessoniana. The sequence goes on along the minus strand of CAUZXS010005503.1, from coordinate 37,663 downwards.
TGAGCACCCCTTCATTGCTATTTCCAGGTCTGCTGTGATCCGGAGTTGTAGTACCTCTTAAGGTACTATATACTGATCCAATAAAGATATTCAATGTTTTTCTATACTTGAAACCATTAAATAGTGTACAAACAAAACATTAATATCGCCCAGTCGGCAGGGATTCTAGAATACTCTGACTGCTTCTCTGCAGAGGGGCAAGAATCCCTCCCCACAATGAGTGTCCTGGATCTGACACTAAACAATCTGATGTTAAGGTTCTAGTGATACTGGAGCTTTGGGGAATGGGGAGTATCCCTCCATGGCCATCGCTCCTTGGTAGCACCTGATAGGGTTCTATCTATCGGTCAAATAGAACTAAACCGTGTTGAGTGAGGAGACTGTTTTTGCATTTAAACTGAGTATTTATACTAAACTGAAATGTTCAAGATAGAAATTTTAAGATATTTAACCTACTACTTACGCTAAACTGAAGTGCTCGAAATAAAACTGTTTTGATATTTAAACTGCTTACTAATGCTAAACTTAATTATCTAAAATAAAACTGTTTTTCCATTTAAGTCTGTCTATTATCCTCTTGGCTCGGACTATTGAATACGCTGACTGCATCTTTGCAGAGAGGTAAGACCCAATCCACAACGTGTGTCCTGGTTATGACACTAAATAATCTGATGTTGAGGTTAGAGTAATGCAGGAGATTTTGAGAAAGCGGAGTACTCCTTCATTGCCGTCCCTTCCAGGTTCACCCTGGTCCGCGGTGGTAGCACCTGAATGGGTCCTATCTATGGAACAAATAGAACTAAACTACGTTATGCTAAATCAAATTACTTGAAATTGAACTGTTTTGATATTTAGACGGCTTACCTGTGCTAAACGGGATTGCTTGAAATAAAACTTTTGAGATTTAAACGACGTACTTATGCAAGACGGAATTGTTTGAAATAGAACTGTTTTTGTATGCTAAATTGAACAGTGTAAAATAGAATTTTTTTTACATTTAAACTACGTATTTATGCTAAACTGAATAACTTGAAATAGCAATGTTTTTGACAATTAAACTGTGTACTCAGGCTAAACGGAATTGTATGAAATAGAACTGTTTATTTGTATAAAAATGGATTTGTCATTAAGTAACCTACAATGGTTGATATGCCATAAACTCAAACAAACAAACAAAACATTAATATTAATCTGAATTATTTGTGTCAAATAATAACACTTGAAACCATTTAACTGTGTGCAAACAAATAATTAATGTTAGATTAAATCATTCGTGATAGCAATACTTGAACCTATTTAACTGTGTGAAAACGAATGAATAACGTGAAATAGAATTATTGATTATAAATAGCAAACTTGAAACCATTTAACTGTCACCAAACAAATGAGCTCTGTCTCGTTTTAAAATGATGTTACCAACAAACTATTCGTTTATAAATCATATGTATTTGACAAATGTCTGTGTGTGTGTGAGAGAGAGAGAGAGAGAGAGAGAGAGAGAGAGAGAGAGAGAGAGAGAGAAGACGATATTGTATTGAATAATCTTCAGGAGTTGATATGCCATAAAACATAACCAATTCACCAAAAAATCTTTACTATATGCAAACGATTCCTATCAAAAGTTGTTAGTCAAAGCAATAGTTTTCCAGAGGTTGGAGAATCGCGTTAATTGTATCACCAGGGGTGCGACTACATATTAGTTATTTGAAACAAATTATTACTATTACTTAGGAATGCTTAAAAACATAAGTGTACAAATTATTTGTATTAAGAATAGCCACTCGAACCTACAATTTTTTACAAATAATTATTAGCTACTTGAAACTATATTATTGCTTGCAGCAAATGCTTGGCTTCAAATATATATTAAGCTAACATCTACATCATTGCTGATGCAAGGGCGAATGAATCCTTTACCTTTCTCAAAGATAATGTAAAACGAACAACGTTATCCCGTGTTCCGTTTCATAAATCTTTAAAAGCTACATGGGAACGACTCCAGGATGGTTCATGCTATTTTGAACAAATCTTGGAAGCAGAACAGTGCAAAACAGAAGACGTTCGGCCACTAACCTCGCATCTCACAAACCATCCAAGTAAGACAAACAAGATATATGTGGCCCTGCTTGAGAAACAAGCATAAATATTTAAGTGACGTTCTCCTATGAACACGCCAGCGATGATCGACCAGCAATGACTTTGAGCTGCTCTGAACAGACACTGGATGTAGATTGAAGGATCAGCCTGGAGCAATGGATGATAGGGACGGGTGGTGACTTATGAACTATTTAAATAAATAACATGTTTTTTATGATTTGTATTTATTCTTAATTGATAAGATATCGTAAAATGTGGTGTAAGAATTTTAGCTCAAAATTCCTGGTTAGACCAATATCTGCTTTAATGGCCGAACCCCCAAAATTCCGTCGGCTACTGAGAACTTCCTATTTGTGTTTACGGTCAGTGCATCTATGGGAGGAAACGGCATGGGATATAGCGTTAGGAGAATATTTAATTTGGATCATAGTCGGCTTATTTTATGTTAATCTCAAGTTTGGTTGCGTTTTATGGCACATCAACCATTGTCGGTTAATTTATGCCAAATCCAGTTTATACATATACATTAAATATATATGATTTGATTTGATGGGTTTAATGGGACA